>QYAH01000003.1:0-277300 GCA_003988945.1 Chaetoscypha palmicola | reverse complement strand
AGATCGCGTCGTACCCCATATACAGACCCATATATACTCCACACACACTGTTTCAAGAGCGTCAAAGCAGAAAGTGGTGGTACCGCGGAGTAAGAGATACGCTAGAGTCTTCTACCAAAGCTGTATACAGTAGTAATGAAATGTTTAGACGATTCATTCGAAGCGCGGGACGTCAACGTCGTCACGGACCTGCCGGCGATGCATCTCGGCTACGACGCCCAAAAAAATGCAGCTCCTCGATAGAGGTATACAATTCTTTATTTATAGCGACAAAAATAAAATAAAAATAAAAAAATTGTTCGTTCTGAAGTTTTTACTCCAGGTGGGTGTCGAACCCACGACTTTCGCATCTCTCAATGAAAGAATCATATTTTACAGTTGCCCGTACAATATAAGAACGACACGCTAACCACTCTACACAAATAAATTAGCCCTGATTATAATCATAGGCAGCGACGAGATAATAACTTACGCGTCACTGGAGTTTTTCGTGCATGTTTTGAGGCATGTTTGAAATTAAAATGTCTTATTTGATGTTATTAAGAACAAACAATTTCGCCCCGCTCTTTCGGGAGACTTCTGCCGAGGTTCTGCAGACGTGCGGAGGTGCAAGGGGTAAAGAAGGGCACACCGCTTTCGGGGCATAATTTCTAGACTACAGTACTCAAATTGCTCACTCTCATACAAAATAATTCTGCCACGAAAGCGGTGTGCCCTTCTTTACCCCTTGCACCTCCGTAGAACTCCCCGCCAAAAGAAGTCGCAAGGCTACGAAGCTACAGAGTACAAAAGTATCACGACGCCACATGAGAGCAATTCAGATAAATCCAGATGGCAGCGCAAGAACCCGACCATAAGGTGGTGGCAGAGGAGGAAGATGAGGACGATTATATGAATATGGTCATCGCCGAACCTTCGAAAACCACAGAAAAGGAATCTTCCATTCAACGACGGCGCCGACTACAACGCGAATCTGCAATTCGAGGGCGTGTCAAATCCAAGGTCGAACTCGCTGCAGATGAAGCAGCTGCGCGAGAGGAAGCATTATCAAGATCATTGCTTGAAAGTGAAGACGCGACAAAGAGTAAAGGCCTGAAGATGATGGCGAAAATGGGCTTTGCGGGGGGTGCGTTGGGTAGTAAAGAGAATAAGGATGCGAGATTGACACCGGTGGGTGTTATCATGAAAGAAGATCGAGGAGGAATTGGACTGGACAGCGAGAAGAAACGGAAGTTTAGGGAGGAGGTTGAGATGGAGGGAAAGAGGGTCAAGGCTGAGGAGGGCGATTATCGAGAAAGGGTAAGGAAAGAGAGGGAGGAGGCTATGTTAGAGAGGCAGGTTGCAGCGGCAATGAGGGTTGCTGAACGGATGCATGGAGAGAGGGAGGAGGAGGAGATTTTGGAGAAGTGGACAGGTAGTGAGGAGACCGCAGATCGAACGAAGCTGCGGGTGCTTAATGCCAAGCCCCTGAAGCAGATAAATGTTTTATGGCGAGGTTTGATACGTAAGAGAGAGGAGAAAGAGAGAGACCGGAGGATGAGATATGATTTGCATCAAAGCCTTTCCCGGCTACCGACTTACGATGATCACGAAGAAGATAAGTTCGACCGAAAGGCACTGGGAAAAGACGAGACCCAATATGTTCTCGTTGAAGACCTGGAAGAGGAAGACCCAGAGCTCGATTCGTTCAACACATTGCACCCAGCCGATCGCTTGGAGAAGCTTGTGGTTCACCTAAGGCAAGAATTCAATTACTGCTTCTGGTGTAAATTCACGTATCCAGACAACCAAATGGAAGGCTGCCCAGGATTAACAGAAGAAGATCACGATTGAGTTTTGTCTGATTTATTGGCGTTCATGGAATGATACCCATTTTGCTCCCTCAGTACCCACCTTGTCTCTATTCTTACATACATCTGTGTAATAAAGTACAACACCCATTGGTGATACAAGAACAAGTACTGTACATCCGTCCCCATTAAGATTATCTCATCTACGTAAAGTTTGCCCAAGGTACATTTTCTGGTACGCCCATCTGCTCGGCTGCCATGGCTGATACTGCTGGTGCTGTGTATAGCTTTCGCTCCTCGGAAGCCGACGATGTTTGGAAGGCGTGTCGCAGCAGGTCAGAAAGCACAACTAGCGCTTCTTCGAGTTTCGCCTCTTCGGACAATTCCTGGAAAACGACGCCCTCCTTGAGTAGAGCATCATCTCGTTGTTGCTTAAACTTGTGAAATATTGAAGCGACGCTCGCTACTCTTTTTTTCGTATCAGCATTCTTCATTCCTAGACGTCGACGTTTGTAGCCTTCTGGAGAATTGTGACCAAGCTTCGCAAGCTGTAGTATGATTGTACGGGCTGTGTCCTCGTTCGGAGAAGCGTTGAAATGATACTTCAAGGCATTCAAGGCTATGGCTGTCCCAGCCTGGTCTTCTGCAAGACTGAAGCCTAATATAATCGAGTCGTACAGATCCTTGGGTAGATGATTTTCCTTCTCCAGCATTGTCTTGTGTTTCATCATTTCAGCAAACAACTGCCGTGCTGAGGGGAATCCCTTTATTCGCGCTTGCGTCTTCTTGACAATACCAGTATTCAGGCGACATAGATCACGCCACATAATCGTAAAGGTTTCTACATCGGGATGTACGCCTCCACCTGCGGTCAGAGAACTGTATGTGGTCCAGGCCCAATCTTCACGATGGTTCCTGCTGTCCATGGAAAGAATCTCATTCATGAAGTACGTGTTGGGCTTGATTTGAACTGCTCTCAAAGTGTCCACCAGATTCAAAAGGGCGCTAGTATTCTGCTGTCGTCTGTACAACTGAACGAGGATACAGAATGTTTCAATAGTTGCTGCCGGAACAAAGGTCGTGCTCGTGCTCGTGCTGATGCTCTTGAAATTCGGTTTGTCCTCCGAGCCAACAGGCCTCAGAGGGTATTCAAGCCGACTTTGTTGTGATCTAGCATTCACAAGCTTTAGTCTACTATCGATCATCCTCCAACCCATGTCTTTGGCCAATGTCACACTTGATGCTGTCCCCTCTCGAATCCAAGCGCCAATTAGACCGTTGACGTAGCGAGCGTCTGGGCGAATGCCCCGGTGAACCATAAGATCTATGACCTTCCTCGCCGCATCAAGTTCTCCGTCTCCGAGAAGCTTTTTGATCCAGCTGCCAAAGAAATATTTGTTGTTGAACTCTGGTGGGAGGCGCTGTGCGATAAATTCCATTAAATGGCCTCCATGTGGTCCTCTTTCTGCGGCGGCGGCAACATTGCCATACACTTCTATTGAATCGATTCCAACTAGCATGTCTGGCTTGATCATCATGTCCTTGAAAGTCTCCAGGGCCATGTTGAGCTGATTGGCCCGAAGAAAGCTTACAGTGATAACATCGTAATCACTCATCTGTATGTCGGTACCTAGGCTCATTCTGAGCCGAATATAGAGCTCCCATGCCATCTGAACCAAGTTTTTGTTCCCCATGATGAGGCAGGTCTGCAATATAGGAAGTAAAGTTCTGTAAGCAGACGCTTCTACTTTGCCACTTAGTCGAACGTTCGCGATATCTAATGCCCGACCAGGCTGAGCAAGTTGACAGTATAGGTTCACACCAAGATCAAGATATTCCCCAATTCTGTTCTCGGCCTTTGCTTTTGCAGAGAGAGCTTCCCAGAGCACAGCCGCATCTTCAAGATTTCCGTGGACTATTAGGGCTTCAATATGCAAAAGCTGCTGCGTGAGGCTCATTGGCACACATGCCTTCCGAAGGTCATCCCCTAGGTACATGACATGTGCCATACGGTCCGTATAACTTGCACGATCGTTCTGTGTAAATATTGTCCAAAGACCGGACCAAATTCCCATGGGAACTTTGCTTGGCAACAGAAGTAGGGCGCTTCGGCACATTAAGTATGACCTCCATGCAGTCTGACGAATGTTGGAATTTGTGCTGTCAATCGTATTCGAGGCTTGGAGCAAGGTGTTTACGAGACTCGCTAGATGATGCTGGGCCGATTCCGGGAATTCTTTCTGGTCAATATTGATATCGAGAGTCCCGGCAGCTGAGCCTTTCGAGGGAAACTTTGACCGCAGTTCGGCTTCAAACTTGGGAATTATGCCTGGCTGTATATGTGCCGAGGGATCTGGGGGGGCTGTACAGAGAATTAATGATGGACTACTTGAACGGGGATCGACATTCATACCATCCAGAGGATCTAGGTCAGGATATTTTCTAGATTCCGCCGATATTTCTGGATTAGGCTTGATGTTGAAAAGAATGTCCCTAATCTTCTTCTTGTTTTCCTCAGTAACCACATCGCCGCTAGAGAGGGCGTTAATCCCAGAGATGAGGTTTTCCAGATCACTGGTCGCTATTGAAATGTCCCGCGTATCTTCTTCTTCGTCAATTCGCCCCTGCATAGCTTCTACCAAGTCTTCGTCTGCAATATTTTGCATATTTTCCTCGCCCAGTAGATCTGCCGCCGCCGCATCCATCTCCTTGAATTCCGATGCCATAGACCTCAGCAAAGCTTCCTCGTCAGCACCGTCAGCACTGGACGTCTCTCTTCTATCGCCATCTGGTGTTTGGTCGAAATAGTGTACTTGATCGTCGTAGTCTTCCTTGGGCAGTAACTGAGCCCTTCTGGGTCGCGCGGGGCCGTTGGAAGCATTTCGTACCAGCCACGGCGGGAGCTGTCGATGCGGTGCTTCTATTCGTAACAGACATGACCTGCATATATAGCCTGGTATTCGAGGGGGAAGGATATGTCGGGATGGCGGCATATGTGTAAATGTGGTTAGATGTGCATGAGCTTGTTGTCCAGAAACTTTTTTTTGGACAAGCGGGAGCCTCGCCGATGTCATGCGCGTCCTCGCGTCGTCCCGGCCTCACTCAACATGCCCCCATACGTACCAGCAAATGTCGGACCATGAGGAAAACCACAGCCACGCAGGCTTTGACTCTGTTGCACATCAGGTCAGTAAAGCGCATAGTTCCAATCGAGTGTTTACATCAGCCTTGCTTAAAATCGAAGTAGCCTTCCTACATATACGGATTCGGGAACGCACTCAACGATGCGCCAGTCGAAGCACGTCCAGCCAAGCGAAGGAAAGTAGCCCAGGCCAAAGTCCTGGCGACTAAATGCACTGAGCTGCGTTTCTCGACGCTTCTGAATGGGTTAGAATCCGAGGAATGTGTAGATCTCCGTCAAAGTCTGTACCTCAGATGCTGGTCAGAAACAGACCTTCGAATTCAAGTATGGGAAAAGCCCTTTCCCACAAGGTCTAGCTAAGCCGGTGCAGTCAATCCTAGATGAAGCAAATGAGGATACTCTTGCAGAAGTCTCTGATTTTGTGCAATCCTCAAAAGCAAAAGGGTAAGATCATAGCCACCCTCAACACGTCACTCAGACTAATCGTTCAACAGGGACGACAGCAGGTTACCGTCGGCATATATTGTCACAGGGCCGAACATATCATCTCAAGATCTTTTGTTCAAACAGCTTTCGACGAGGCTCAAGGGACAGGGTGGTGGTCCAGTATTGAACTTGCGCTCAGGAGATGCGGTGAACTTGAAAGCTGTTCTGAAACAGCTTATTCGCGCAGCCACGCATCAAGTGTCCGAGGAAGACGATTTATCAAAAGAGCAGAATGTGAGTATAAGATTGTTGAATATGACAGTCCGCTAATAGTCCAGGGACGTAAATTCTTGCTCTATGATCTAGAGATCCTCCACAACTATATCAAGACACATAGCTGCGACAAGGTCGTGATTGCATTTCAGGACAGCGAAGCTTTTGACACAAGCTTATTGATGGACTTGATCAATTTGTTTCAGTATGTCTCTCCCCTAGACTTTCGAGTGATGTGCTAATTGATACAGCTCGTGGATGGACCGCATCCCTTTTGTCCTCTTGTTCGGAGTGGCCACTTCAGTGGAACTCTTTCAAGAAAGGCTTACAAGATCAACCAGCCGATGCCTCTATGGAAAACAGTTTGATGTAGAACAGACTAGTGTTATTATCGAGAGAATCTTCCGTAGAGCAGTCGCCAGCTCAGAAGCTGCCCTCAGGCTGGGCCCGGAGCTGCTGTCCGCCCTTGTGTGTCGTCAGCAAGACCATATTCAGAGTGTCCAGGCTTTCGTCGCCGCCATCAAGGTATTTTCATCGGGTAAATTGGAGTGTCGTGCTAATCGAGGTAGTATGCGTACATGTGCCACTTCCATGGAAATGCGCTGAGTGTGTTGAGTAGCGTTCCTGGCATTGATAAGGACTCAATGGAACTTCTGCAACCTTGCCATTATGAAGCCATCCGGACGCTTCCGTCCTTTCGAATACTTATTCAGAACACATTAGACGATCGCAAAGCGTCCCATGCGCGTCAACTTCTAGAAGATGATGTGACACTAGCCAGCGAGATCGAGAATGCACTCCAATCGAGGCAGGACAGCATTTTGCGGCTCTTGAGAGCCTTTCATGTTTTCCAGAGTGCTAGTGTGGAATCAGTCAATCTAATCGACTTATACATGTCCATCTTTGAAGGTGACCTCACACAGTCCAATTTGCTGAAGGGATTGCTAGGGTCGCTCAAGCGAATGGTTCCCAGCGATTTGACGAAATTCGTTAGTAGGATTGTAATTGCGATCAAGGACGGAAGCCTTGATATGAATCTTGACGGATGGTCTGACAGCAGCGAGACATATCTGGCGGAGTTCCAAGATATCGAGGCCCGAGCTAGTCTACTATCAGAAAATGCAGACGGCTCGGCAACGGCTATACGAAGTAGTGAGGTCATTCACAGCAAAGGTTTGAGAACGACTGTTGTTGCACAAAGGGTCCAATTGAGCTACGCAGAATCAACACTCACAATTCAAGAGAAGGAATTCTTGGAACTTGTCGAACGGCTGTCGTCTGTTCTGGGAGACTATTTTAGCTTAGACGACCCTCGAAGATTATTCTTGAGCGAAGTATGGTTTTGCGATTCGACGACGTCTCTCCTCGACGTGTTTGCACCTCTTCCACGAGCTGTTATTGAGAGCGCACTCTCCGCCCCACACCAAATCCTCAATTGCGGCGTTGGCGACGATAGAGATGGGCCTACTGCCTCTCAACCTGCTACGGCAATCTTGTATCAGAGATACTTGGAAGCTGGGTCCTTGATAAACGTAGCAGATCTGTGGTCTTCGTTCTTGGAAATTATGGGAGGGGATGAAGACGACGAAAAAAACGAGAGGACTGCTTTGATGCAGTTCTATCGAGCTTTGGCTGACTTGAAATTGATGGGAATGGTGAAGCAAAGTAAGAAGAAGGCAGATCATTTAGCGAAAATATCTTGGCAAGGTCTTTGATAAGGAAGATAATAGATTGCCAAATACACTATAGCCGAGAAGCAATAACGTCTGGTCCCTTTTTATCATTTATGTCTTCGTGCTTGAGCTTCTCACCCATGTGGAATGCTCCAGTCGCTTCTGAGATTGCCGATAATAAGCCAACGACCCATAGATCTTTTCATACCATCTGATCCTCGACGAGACCTTCATGGCATGCAACAACACTAATTCAACATTGCCTTTCAACGGTATACAAGCTCGATTCCTAATGACATTTAACGTCCCCCCCATGTTTGCTGTGGAATTATCGCTTCATATGGCTTCGCCCGAAGGAATCGCTTTGCGGCTACCAAGAAAGGTACCTGTTGTAGAGTTCGGTTTGGTTCCCATGTGCGAACAGCCAAGCGTTTCAATTAGATCCTTCCCATTGAACGAATGTATATTGGTCTGACCGTAGGGAGAATCAAAATATCTGCACTATTGGCGACAGGATGAGCATTTGCCATTACTCGCACGAGGTGAACTGAAAGATGGTCAGATGGACAGATGAACGAATCTTGTAAGCTTGCGACAGAGGGCATTCCTGATACAGAGTAAGCTTTCCGAGAGGTTATATACAAAGAATATTTCAGATGTCTAAGCTAGTAAATAGGGCAAACAGAGATTTGGTTCTTCATTTTGATTCAGTTGCGACGTTTACAGTAAATGGATCAGTCAGTCATTGGATTCCATCTTCAAATTTTAGAAGTGAACATCAATTTCAATCCTCGTAGCTCGTTCAAATGGTCTTGGGTACCTCTCGTAAAGTGGTCTAATGACACAATAGTCAATAAGCTTCCAAGCCATCTAGTATAGAGAATATGACAATGGGTAACAGACAGTTGTCAATTTCCTCGAGAGAAATCTAGTGGCTCTCTCTCTATCCTTCGTATGATCTACACAGTATCAAGGAGGGCAAGCATATTTTGTCTTCTTTGTTCATCTTACGATCCAAATGAGCAAGTGAAAAAGCCAAGTTCCAACCCTTTGAGATGAGTTCAGTAACAAAGAATGATTATCCAAGATTAGACATAGCTATGGTGTCAAAATTCTGAAAATAATACAGGTCAAAGAATTCAATCTTTCAGAGGATATTCTTCACCACAAAGGAAACCTCCACACAAAGGGGTCTCAATTCCATACAAAATGTCGAGCTTCCCGAATTATTCTTTTGGATGCTTCCTGTATCATTCTGGAAGTCTCTCAGCGCATCTCTTTTGTTTCGTTCCAATTTCATGACAAAAACTCGCTGCTGGCAGCTCCAAAAAACAACTTGTGCTTTTCCTTAATACCTTCAAGTTCGTTCTATTTACAGCAGCAGCAACATACAATCGCACCATAATACTTTCTTTACACTTCATATAGAACACTTCCAGATTTCATTCCAAATGCGCAGATCCAACAACCAAAACCGCATTAGCAAGCCTACCCCGACGTTCACAATGCTATCCCAACGTCGGATTGCGGCAAATCCAAATTTGGAATCCAAACTCAAACAAATGGCAATCACACTTCGGCCTCTTGTCTCATTGACCGTCGGAACCCCTCATCCAGCGTTTCCATACACGCTTCTCAACTATTGGCTCCTAACCTCTGAACAACTAGATGACATAGCCCATTTCTACCATCAGCGAACTCCTTCTGTACATACATATAGGTATCCCTGCCCTGTAATCTGGAAAGTAGATGCCACGCTCGAGGAGAAACGGAGACGTATTGGGCGATTCATCGGGTTGAAGGGCTGCGATAGCCCGTTGAATGTTCTGACCGAGGCTGAGATCCAGGAGGAGGTCAGAAGGGCTCGGTACAAGGCCGAAGAGGATGACATGTTTTCCAGGAAGCGAAGAGGTTATTGATATTCAATTCCTCTGCTTAATGATGTACATGAAAACTGCATAGCGAGTAATAGAAAATTTTGCATCTGCCTTGTCAACAGGTTCTAGTGTTTGCAACGGTACTAATGACGCTAGCATAAAAGCCACTCTAACTAAATGTTAGCAGATGAACAGCTCGATACCCCTTGCAAACCTTTGCCGTGACCACTTTATAGGCAAGTCGACAGCTTATATGCGTGATTGTCCATAGGAGCATGAATCCCTTTACCGGCAAGTATAGAATTTTTCGAATGATGACAGCAGTCGAACTATTTTTCTTTTTAGTACATTAATGTTCCCCATAAAAGGAGGGTCACTCCTCAAGTAGAGAAAAAAGATCATGTCTGAACGTATTCGCACTGTGCAGAGGAATTGTGAGTTGCGTAGGTAAGCCCGAGATCAGGAGAGAGTTCCGACAGCCATCAGCTTGTACGTTCCAGTTTTCGTAGGGTATATTTCATTATGCTGATTGACGTTTTGGGGGGCTTCCCCAACTGTCGCACGGTATCTTACAGATGCAAATGTCGCCGCTTCGCCCAACGCCGTTGATGCACCCTTTTTACAAAGCTCGCTCCTTTTAGCACAGCGCCGCGTCACTTCTTTCCCTTCTTCTTTCTCATGCTCCCAGTATTGTTTGTGTTCTCTACCAAAACAGCATCATCTTCGCTGCCTGTCTTGCTTGTCTTCGCGGTCGAAGTGGCTGTATTGTCAAGTTCTTTCATGAAATCTGATTGAATAGATGCTCTTCTCTTTTCCCACCATTCTTTGTCTGATTCTACCTGAGATTGAATATCATCAAGCCGAGTGCGGAATATAGCATTCGCTGCGATTTCGTTTGCCGATTGAAAAATTGTTTGCCCCCAATTTGGCGCGAGCGCGTTGGCCTGAAAATATCAGCGATGTGAAAAATACTCCTAGGGGGTCATCACAAACCTCCATTACTACATCTCTAAGCTCTTCCTCCATCTCCTTTTCGGCTCTCAGGAATCGTTGCCACAAATCATCTCCAATGCTCCCCCTTTGCAACAATGTGCTGCAAGCCTGCTTTGCAGTTCTAACCTCGATGATCCTTCTGATATCTTCTACTGCTCGTCGTAACAGGGCAGCGCGCAACACACTCTCGGGGACTGCTGGTGATTTTTTCTCTCCATCTGATGGGTCTAGGTGAAGGAGCGACAGGTATATATTTCGTTGGAGGTGTGGCGGAAACCATGGCGCAAGATTGGCAGATTTTGCTGTAAATGTTTAGTTGAAAGTTGTAATATACAGATGAGCGATTTACTCACCAGCTATGCGCTTGCGATACATGGAAGAGAATGTGATAAGAGAGCCAACAAGGACCACCAGATAGGCAAAAGGGAGCACCAAGCCCCACCAGTTGACACCAAACATCACTGAAGTTGTGATTCGACTTGAGATGAGCTAAGGTTGGACCGGTCTTGCGAGTTGGCGATTTTCAGGGAGGAGAGTTGTTCTTTGTGCAGCCAAACTCGACGACTATAATAATGACAATGCTTGGAGGGAACAAAAAGTTGTCTTGGGGTTCATTTAGAGCCTGCGGTTGCCGTTGCTCGTACTAATGAATGAAATCCAACAAGAAGTTGTGGAAAGTTAGTCGTCTGAGAGACGTGTCTGAAATCCTCGTTGCTCTTGAGGCCAAGTATAACTTTAAGGTTGAACTAGGGCAAGCCGAGGTTCTGCCGGGTGATGTCAGGAACGCGAATGTGGGGGCAGCCTCCGAGCTCTTGACTTCTACACACTTCTACACCTAGTTATTTCTCACCTCTCAGCCTCACATACTTCCATAATCTCCTGTGATCATAGATCCATAGTCAAAACCAAACACTAAAACGTATGTCGAACGTTACGTACAATATTTTGTACTCCCTACTCACTATTGTCGACAACATCTACGCCTCTCTGCCCCTCCACAACCTACGATCGACGAACGAAGTTGAGCAATGTCGAAGATGATAATCCGTGCCAGAGGCCCAGATGGTACCTTCAGAATACAAGTTGAGCCTGAAGACACATTCCGCCGCTTTGGAGAAAAGGTGCGTGGGAGCTCTCTTACCTCTTTCCTTGCAACAATTCTGACAAACCGAAGCTCTTAGAATTTCTACCCAAGAACGTCGACCTCAACACTTTGACGCTATCCAACCAACCTAAAGATGGAGATATAAAGCTGATCAAGGACATCGCGCAATACAAAGTGTCGCAGATCGGACTTAGGTAAGTCGGTTCCCAAAGCGCAAGAAGAACCGGTCCTCATCCTTTTCCTCACAGTCATGGAGATATTATGTTCATCAACTACAAGACGTCGGACGCCACATCGAACGGACACTCCGCGAGCATGTCTTTCAACTCAACATCCACCTCTACTTCGGGTCTGACGACATCCTCGAATAGATTGAATGGCCAGGCTGTCTTACCGAATGCCGACCTACCAATAGACCCTCTACCCGTTACATCTCCAACTGAGAAGATCAAGAATCCCTGGGAAGTCGTCAAGCAACATCCAGTCGACGATCGATTAGACAAGCAGGATGGCAGAATCCCCCGAAAAAGAGATCCTAAGATGTGTAGACATGGTGATCGAGGCGCATGCGATTATTGTACGCCACTGGAACCGTATAATGCTGATTACTTAAAGGAGAAGAAGATCAAGAATCCTTCGTTTCATTCCCATTTACGGAAAATCAATTCCGCCACAAATAAACCTGAGCTGGGAAGCTCTTTTATGCCACCTCTGACAGAGCCATACTATCGGGTGAAGGCAAATTGCCCCAGTGGGCACCCTCAATTTCCACTCGGCATCTGCACCAAATGCCAGCCAAGCGCCATAACTCTACAAGCTCAGCCATTTCGAATGGTAGACCACGTGGAATTTGCAAATGCCTCATTGATCGAAAATTTGTTGAACTTTTGGAGGAGATCTGGAGCCCAAAGACTCGGTTATCTGTACGGACGTTACGCCGAATATGCAGAAGTACCGCTCGGGATCAAAGCAGTTGTAGAAGCTATCTATGAACCCCCCCAGGTAGACGAGGTAGACGGCGTCACGCTGAACGAATGGGAGAGCGAGAGAGACGTTGACGAAATTGCTCGACTCTGTGGCCTACAGAAAGTTGGTGTCATCTGGACAGACCTCTCAGACACTGGTAATGGGGATGGCTCTGTGGTGTGCAAGCGCCACTTCGATTCTTATTACCTATCATCTCAAGAGATCGTTTTCGCTGCGCGAATGCAAGCGCAACATCCCAAGCCTACCAAATGGAGCGATACTGGTAGATTTGGATCTGGATTCGTTACTTGTGTCGTTACTGGAGATGAATCTGGTCAGATCAGCATTTCTGCTTATCAGGCTTCGAACTCCGCCGTTGAGATGGTTCGGGCAGACATTGTGGAACCGTCGGTAGACCCCTCAGTTATGCTTGTCCGCAGTGAGGAAGATGATGATGGAACTAAAAGCCGTACACGTTACATCCCTGAAGTCTTCTACCGCAAGATCAATGAATATGGTGCTCAAGTGCAAGAAAACGCCAAACCTTCATTTCCTGTGGAGTATCTTCTGATCACACTTACCCATGGGTTTCCAAGTGAGCCCAAACCACAATTTGTGGCTGATTCGCCTGGCTTTCCCGTGGAGAATCGAGCAGTCATTGGCATAGACCAGGAGCTGAAGGACGTCGCAAGGAGTCTGCAGCTCGATCGTAACGGAGAACTCAAGGACCAGAATGTAGCTATAAAAGCCATCTCTGATTTCCATCTCCTCTGCTTCCTCCATGGCTATGGCCTTTTAAGCAAAGTAAGGCCGGCGTTGATCTCATACAAGACTTTAACTAATGTACTCTAGGACGAGGAAGCACTTCTCTGCAGAGTTGCGTCTCAACACGATCTTGCGGATGGGTTTCAATTGTTGTCCACACCGGGCTGGGCTACATTATTGGCCATACTACAATCGACTGGTGAGAGACCCCCTAAGCGGCAATCGCCTGCTGACAGCGAGGAGCGACTTGCTAAGAAGGTTGGGAGAGTAAGGCTAGATTAAGGTTCGATTCATCTATTCTAGCTTGATTCTCCAATATAGGTCGGACGACGGGACGAATGTATTCGAACGACCCATGGAGGATTTTATTTCTGGAAATGCAAGGGAAATTTGGACTTCTGAGGATCTTGCCATGCAACATCTACTTCTGTTTTGTCCAATCATACAGTCGATTAGCGATTTCCTGGAGTATAATGGCGCCGAAAATATTCACAGAATGGACTGGGCATTAGGAGCATTGCTGGAGTGCATGCATACAGAATAATAACAACTAGAGTTATTTGATTTATACTGAGATCTTTGAGGGTGTCTTTCTCTGTTCTCGAGTCTATTCTAATTTTGCGATCTCAATTTAACCCAAAAGTCTCATGGAAACTGATATTTTCAGGAAGTGATGGCTTTTAGGGTAGATGTTGTCTGGCAGATATGCTGGCGACCTATTGGGCCCATACTGAATCAATTGCATGAAGGCGAACCCCCCTCTTTCGCAATCGACCACAGCTATCTTTTCTCCTCTCTCATACTTAGTACTTCCAAGTATACCACAGTGTGAAAATTGAGTGGAGTGCTAGTCCTCCATTTCTTTTTTCGGTAACTTCAGAAATTCATGGTGTCCTGAAGAGGTAACATGTGACAACATATATTGGTAGCGTCTAGTACTTGAGATGTCCTTGAGGAACTACTAGCGTAGATGCTACTCAGTATGTCCGGAAAGCTCTCGAATGGCAAACAATGCGAAGGTCCTGTTTTCTATCCTTTTCACTCAATTGTAATAAATATAAACCTTTATGACGGTAGCCTAGTGGAGTGTTCACATGAAAAGAGTCCTCTGAAGATTAGTCCAATGCACATTAGTAGCTTAGCGCCGTGAAAATCGAGATGTTGTACCCGGACAATATCATCAATCCGTTTCCTCAATTCACGGCTGTAAAAATTGCAAATATATCTACCATCCGTTCACATGAGTTTCTGCTGAGCGGTACCTCTATAGAACTCCTCACAAGTGATGGACAAAGGCCGAAGTAGGGGTTAGAGAGCTAGACTAGAAAGGAGAGGAGATACTTCAGACTGTACGCTTTCCTCAAAGTCTACACTCGAGCTCAGCTTTCACCCCTCCAATGTTGCCGAATGATATCACCTATGCACGAATGAAATTTTCTCTCAAGAAGTTTCGCCAGGGCATCTTCTATTGCTAGGCTGCTTATTGGACCCCGCATGCAAGAGCAAAATCTCTGTTACGCTCTTCCTATTCGCTCTCCGCCACACTGCAGTAGTACTTCGAAGTATGTGAAAAAAGATGCCACGCGGTGCCTGCAATTGCGTGTGAGGTGCATTTTTCAGTCTTATGACTGCGTTGAGTTTAGCTGCCGCCTTGAGCCGCTTGGTATTTCTAGAAGTACGTGCCATTTTGTGGTGGTGTGGAGGAGAAAAAATGGCTTCCGGAATCGCTGGTGGGGCATGACCAATGACAGGCCTGTCCAAAAAAGCTGCAACTTGAATTTCTTCATGTTTGTCCCAGACTTCTCTTTCACAAATCACCAATTCTTGTGACTCTGCAATTCACCATGTTGAGAGATTTTGAGCCTTCTAAGCTGCAGACCTAGGAATTCTACTGTCATTCCTTAAACAAAATCGTTATCAGCCGTTGTAGGCTTTATCTACGCCGATAGGACAAGGGAAGCTTGTCAAAAAAAGTCAACCAGTTTACTGGGACATACTCCTAGAAAACACCACCTCACAACATTCAACGAAGCCGCGATCGCCCTCGAGCGGTAGTAGAAACCCTTGTGGAGGTCGAGATACGCGATTGAGATATATGCTACCTCTTCCCACCATGGCTTTCTCAATCCGCACGGCAACTCGATCGAGCTGCTCCCTCCGCCAGATCAGAGCACCAGCAATTGGGGGCAGAAATTTCACAACACGAAGCACCCCACGATGCCTCTATGCTAAGACTCAAGCTGCCACAAGCAAGAACGCACGCTCCGTTCGTCTCTTCACAACCTCCCCAATCCGCCGCGACCAAACCCAGACCGCCCCAAACGCCAAAGCATACTTGGAGAGTGGAGTCATAAAGGGAGCGAAAAATCCAGTGGATGTCAAGAAGGTATTGGTAATTGGAAGCGGTGGTTTGAGCATCGGACAAGCTGGCGAGTTCGACTATTCAGGTTCGTATTGCGATTTTCCTCCCTTTGATGGGATGAGTCACTAGGCAAACCTCAGAGAGGATTTCTGTGCTCAATTGGGGTTCATATTCGATTTCAGTATGCTAACGAGTAGCATACACAGGATCCCAAGCGTTAAAGGCCTTGAAAGAAGCTGGCGTTTCTTCAGTGCTCATCAACCCAAATATTGCGACAATCCAAACCGCCCACGTTCTTAGCGACGAGGTCTACTACCTTCCTGTCACACCAGAATATGTCACATATGTCATTGAGCGAGAACGTCCCGATGGCATTTTTCTTACCTTTGGTGGACAGACTGCGCTCAATTTGGGCGTTCAAATGGAGAGAATGGGAATTTTCGAACGTTATGGGGTAAAGGTTCTGGGTACCAGCATCAAGACCCTCGAGACAAGTGAAGACAGAGATCTCTTCTCGAAAGCTCTAGGAGAAATCAATATTCCAATCGCCCAATCGATTGCAGTCGGAACCGTTGAAGATGCTTTGGAGGCGGCGAAGGGAATCGGCTATCCAATCATTGTCCGGGCCGCATACGCACTTGGAGGTCTCGGATCAGGCTTTGCAAATAACGAGGAAGAACTCCGTAATATGTCTGCCAGATCTCTGACTCTTTCTCCTCAAATTTTGGTCGAGAAGTCATTGAAAGGATGGAAAGAAGTGGAATACGAGGTCGTCCGTGATGCGAGCAACAACTGCATCACAGTTTGCAACATGGAAAACTTCGACCCGCTCGGAATTCACACTGGTGATTCGATCGTTGTGGCACCTAGTCAAACTCTCAGCGATGAGGAATACCATATGCTCCGCTCAGCTGCTATCAAAATTGTCAGACATTTGGGTGTCGTTGGTGAATGTAACGTGCAATACGCATTACAACCTGACGGCCTCGATTACCGCGTCATTGAAGTCAACGCTCGTCTCTCTCGTTCATCTGCACTTGCTTCCAAGGCTACCGGATATCCTCTGGCATACACTGCTGCCAAGATTGGTCTTGGACACACTCTACCAGAACTCCCAAATGCTGTCACTAAGACTACTACAGCAAATTTCGAACCTTCCCTGGATTATGTCGTGACGAAAATACCCAGATGGGATTTGGCCAAGTTTCAGCATGTAAAGCGCGATATCGGAAGTGCGATGAAATCCGTTGGAGAGGTCATGGCTATTGGGAGGACTTTCGAAGAATCTATTCAAAAGGCAATCCGCCAAGTCGATCCTAGATTCATTGGTTTCCAGGGCGACCACTTTGAAGATCTCGACTATGAACTCGCCAATCCGACTGATCGAAGATGGCTTGCCGTCGGACAAGCCATGCTTCACGAGAACTACTCCGTCGACAGAGTCCATGATCTGACCAAAATCGACAAGTGGTTTTTGTACAAGCTGCAAAACATTGTGGATTGTACTCATGAGCTCGAGGATGTGGGAAGTCTTTTTGGCTTGACGAAAGAGCTCGTCACGAAAGCCAAGAAAATGGGCTTCTCCGATCGACAAATCGCAAAAGCCGTTGGATCTACGGAGGATGAAGTCCGAGCTCGTCGAAAGAATTTTGGCATTACACCTTTCGTCAAAAAGATTGACACGTTAGCGGCCGAATTCCCGGCGGACACGTAAACAAACCCCTAATCCACTTTGGTAACTTCTGCTAACACACTCTAGTAATTATCTTGTGAGTTCCCAAATGCTCTTGCTTCCGAATCACGTGTTCGTCCGACTCGGTTATGGATATCCGAAGATAAGCCGAGAAAATGATACTGACTCCGAGATTTTAGTATACTACCTACAACGCAACAACTCATGATGTTACGTTCGAAGATCATGGAACAATCATCCTGGGGTCCGGTGTTTACAGAATTGGTAGCTCCGTCGAGTTCGATTGGTGTGCTGTCAGTGCCACTCTTGCTCTGAGGGAAATGGGCAAGAAGACGGTTATGATCAATGTTAGTCCCAAACTTCATCCCACCTCTTGTACCATTACTGACAGCCTCGTATTACAATCCTGAGACTTACAGCACCGATTTCGATACTGCTAACAAGCTTTATTTCGAAGAATTAAGCTTCGAGAGAGTTATGGACATTTACGAGCTCGAATCCGCTGCCGGTGTTGTTGTGTCCGTAGGCGGCCAACTCCCGCAGAACATTGCTCTCAGATTGCAAGAGACTGGAAAGGCTAGTAAGTACTAGTTTCACACGTCATTTCCACTCATGTGCTTGCTGCCCATCGTCATTCTCTCGTAGTCTCAGAGACAATATCTTCGGTTGTTCCAAACCCTCTGAGACATCGACGGCTATTCTCCCAGGGGCTCAGAGACAATGAACAACGTTCTCTCGTACTCCGTGAGACGAAATTAGCTCTTTCCTATCTCTCGCTGAGGAGCTTCACCTCGGCGACAGGAAATATGCGATCTACCCATGAGTGGAAAGCGGAATATATCTCCCTAAGCCTCTGAGCAATGTTGCTAATTTCATTCCCCCAGCTGTGCTAGGTACAGATCCCAAGGATATCGACAAAGCAGAAGATAGACAGAAGTTTTCCGAGATACTCGATAGTATTGGGGTTGACCAACCTGCCTGGAAAGAACTCACGTCAGTCCGCGATGCCGAAGCTTTTGCCGATGAAGTCAGCTATCCAGTCCTTGTTCGCCCAAGTTACGTTCTCTCTGGTGCCGCTATGACCGTCATCCGTAGCAAGGACGAGCTCAAAGATAAGCTTGAGGCTGCTAGCAACGTTTCTCCTGATCATCCGGTCGTTATCACCAAGTTCATCGAAGGTGCTCAAGAAATTGATGTTGATGCTGTTGGATCGAGTGGGAAACTAATCATCCACGCTGTCAGTGAGCACGTCGAGCAAGCTGGTGTGCACTCTGGTGATGCAACTCTTGTTCTTCCTCCTGCTTCCCTCGACCAAACTACCATGGACCGAGTCAAAGAGATTGCTGTCAAGGTTGCCAAGGCTTGGAGCATTACTGGACCTTTCAACATGCAAATTATCAAAGCTGATAATCCTGATGGCGGGCTTCCTGCGCTAAAGGTCATTGAGTGCAACTTGCGAGCTTCTCGATCGTTTCCATTCGTTAGCAAGGTACTCGGCGTCAATTTCATTGATGTTGCTACCAAGGCTCTTGTCGGCAAGAACGTCCCCGAGCCAACAGATCTAATGGCTATCAAGCGTGATTACCTTGCCACCAAGGTTCCACAATTCTCGTGGACGCGTCTCGCTGGTGCCGATCCTTTCCTAGGCGTTGAGATGGCATCTACCGGCGAGATCGCTTGTTTTGGGAAGAATCTCGTTGAAGCTTACTGGGCATCCCTCCAGTCGACCATGAACTTCCGCATGCCGGAGCCAGGGGAAGGCCTGCTCTTTGGTGGTGATATCTCTAAGGACTCTCTCGTCAAGATCGTCAATTACATCTCTCCACTGGGCTACAAACTTTATGCTGCTGAGCAAGGGGTCAAGGACTTCCTTGAGTCCACTGCTGAAAACAAAATTGACGTTGAAGTGATCGAGTTCCCAACCGAGGATAAGCGAGCTCTTCGAGGAGTGTTCCAGAAGTATGATATCCGTGGTGTGTTCAATCTAGCACAAGCTCGGGGAAAGACCGTTCTTGATGTTGACTATGTCATGCGCCGAAACGCTGTTGATTTTGGTGTTCCCCTGTTCATGGAACCCAAGGTAAGCCTCAATTTCCATTGAACGAGACCCACTCTTTCTAACCTCTCTTAGACCGCTGAACTCTTTGCCCAATGTATGCACGAAAAGTTACCTCGACAGGAAGGTATCCCAGGGGAAGTCCGCAGGTGGTCTAACTTCATTGGCGGAAAACCATTGTAAATAAAGGGGTTAATTTGGTTAGTAGTCTGTGTGCTGGCGTTGCATGGGTCAGTGTGCTGTAATAGTCATTAAAAGTTAGACATTCGATATCAAAAGTGGAAAAGTCAATTCTCTCTTCAACAAGAAGTTCTTCTGAGGTTGAGTGTATGAGTGTCTTACGAACGTGCTGTTTATTAGTGGAAAAGTAGCCCATTGACTAGGTTTGGTCTTGATATCTCGCGTCGAGTAATACAGTGGTGACAGTCTACCACGACCGAAGGAATAGGAAAGGCCGTCTCATAGCTGCCAATTCAATAGTTTCATCACTTCTCTCGCAGCGCTCGCGGTGGACAGAAAGCGGGAAGCTCATATCTATTGTCCCATTGTCTTTCGCACAATATAGTATATTGTTTCCAACAAAAAGAGTAAATCGACTATAGTATGCCTTAGGAGCTGAATGAGTATGCCATAATACCTTGAAAAAAAATCAAAAAAACACATTGTGTCCACCGCCGCAGGCAGGGCCAAATCAACGATAGTATCCCGATGACGTTGAATTAATACACAAGGATGTTTCAGATAGTATCGGAGCAATACACGATAACACCTCAAAGGCTCTATTACGCGACATTACCTAGTATAATGTCCCAAAGCAGCTGAGTAAATATGTTGACACATGATTTTGCATGAAAAGAGCCAAATGTGAAGTCGGTTAATCGAGTAGAGTTATATAGGCACGCCGTGGACAGAGAAAATGGTCGGCTAGTGTATATTATCCTATCGTCTTTCGCATAATATAGTATAATGTGCTAAACAACAAGAGACAATAGACTATAGTGTGCCTTAGAGCTATTTAAGATACGATGATAAGCCTTGAACAGGTCAACAGACATGTAGTAAGTCTCTTCTGTCTTCATTAACCTCCCAAGTGTGCCACTTTTTATGTCACCGGGAAATAGGCTGGGCCTCGTACGTATAAGAAGCAGAGCACGAGTGTTTGGGCACGGGCCACCTTGCCAAGACTATGCCACTTATCAGACTTCACGATAAAAAATTATCTAACCCCACGTCGAAAGTTATTCCTCCAAGACGGGCGTTCCCACTACAAGTCACGACTCAATCGCCTTCGCCCAGCCAGACATCTCCCGCTCATTCAGTGCGAGACGGTATTACAGTTCCCACGAGAGACAAAGATGCCTGCGCCCACGGCTCTGGCTCGGAGGTCTGAAGAGCTCGCGCAGGCTAGCAATGTTCCATTACCAGTAGAGAGTATGTATGCGATCTTGTAAATGAGTAACCGATAGACTGATGGGTGACCAGGCGCGGACGATGAGGTATTGTTGGATGCGCCCGATATTGCGTCGGAAACAAATGCCGTTCAGCTCGTGACAGGCGATGCGGAGTCTGCGATGCACATTGATGAGGAAGGCCGACCCAGATTTGCGCCACTGAAAAACACAGTATGAAGATCCTACTTGTTGACCTTCTTTGATGTATTTAACGGTTGTAGGATGGGCCTGTACGGGTCGAAAACCGTAAAGTACCGATTCCTCCCCACCGAATGGCACCTCTCAAAGCCTCATGGCCTAAGATATATCCACCACTCGTTGAGCATCTCAAACTCCAGGTCCGGATGAACGTCAAGAATCGAGCTGTCGAGCTGAGAACATCAAAATATACTACGGACACGGGGGCACTACAGAAAGGGGAGGATTTCGTGAAAGCATTCAGTTTGGGCTTCGATGTGGATGACGCCATAGCACTCCTACGACTTGATGATCTATACATCGAAACTTTTGAGATCAAGGATGTAAAGACTTTGCAAGGAGAGCATTTAGGAAGAGCTATTGGTCGTATTGCAGGGAAGGATGGAAAGACGAAGTTTGCGATCGAGAATGCTAGTAGAACCAGAGTTGTGCTCGCGGACTCGAAAATCCATATTTTGGGTGGCTTCAAAAATATTCACATTGCCCGTACAGCGATCGTCAGCCTCATTCTTGGAAGCCCTCCTGGGAAAGTTTATGGAAACCTACGGACGGTCGCTTCGAGAATGAAGGAGAGGTTTTAAGTTATGAAGGATATCAAAAATTGCATCTAATGGCGTTCGGGGCGGTGGAAAGACTAAGTTAAAAGGCGTTGGAGTATTGGGCATCGGCAACACATGAAAAGACATTTTCTGTTCATGAAAGTGGGCAATTGTGTTTTAGTGTCAGACATATACAAAATCCTATTGTCACAAACAGATGAAAAGTCTACAATTGCATACAATTAGATGCCAGTCTTTACGAAGTCCAATCTCCCCATTGTTATACTCTATCGACTAGTTTGTTTCAGGGTGGCCACCTCGTGGCACATGAGCTCACCGCTCTCTTTTTCTGTAAGCGACGTGCGCAAAGCTTCTAAGAGTCCATCAATTGGTGATGAACGGACGAAGGAGATCAGATTGCAGGGCTCAGCATCCCCGAATTTCATCGTCCAGTCAGCCACTCGTTGCCCGACTATGTTTGTAGATTCTGTCAGTGTACAAGTGTCTTGTGAACTGCCAATTCAGATAGGGAACATGGAACACCTCCACTCCATAACCTACTATGATGTAAGCTGGCAGTGGACGGAGAAAATTATGGCAGATTAGTGTGTATTGTCCCATTGTCTTTCGCACACTGTGGTGCATTGTGTCAAAACACAAACAGTAAACAGATGATAGTAGGCCTTAGCAGCTGAGCAACACTTCGACAAGAAGGTCTACACCAAGCGCTGTGCGACCTAGCTTGAACACATTGAAATCCACGGATCAAGAGCGCTGATGTGGAATCGGAAAATGAATGATTGGCCTCGTCGTATTCTTGCACACACAGTCTTGGCTGTTTTGTATTCCTTCATTTAAAGGCGGACTTTGTAATCATGTTACCTCCCAGACTCCATGAATATTCTTTGAAACATGTCAGCTGATCCATCGAGGAGAAACCATGAGTCATTCCATCTGTTCCTGCTTTAAAAATCCACGATACACGGAGAGCAATTCATGTTGAGGGTGTTAGTTTGACCACTGTGTTTACAGCACCTCCCCTTACTCTTACTGGACATTCATATCTCCAGCTAGATAAGTACAACATTGTCCAGATTGAACTTGTGGGTTGTCTCGAGTTCTGGGAACATCTACTAGGAGGCACTGGAAGTTTAAAAGTCTACTTCTACTTGCTTACACTATGCCATTCCTTTTGATCTCGGAAATCACACGTGGGTTTTGATTCTGCAAGTGTTAACAGCCATGACTCAATCAAGCTTAAGCAATTAGGCGGAAATACTGAACACGGAAACGGTTGGAAACTAGACTGTGAGCTCAGGAAAGAAACGCATTAAATCCCAGAAGTTGTGGCTAGTAGGTGAAGTTATAGTGGTCAACCGAATGCTCCTACTTTAAATATCATGAACCCATAGTATTATAATTGAGATTTACGTGTCTTCGTCTATATGTATGTTATACCGATCACAGATCGAGTCTTACTTGACCTCTTTCAAGTAATTCTCAAGG
Organism: Chaetoscypha palmicola; assembly: GCA_003988945.1. Taxonomy (NCBI): domain Eukaryota; kingdom Fungi; phylum Ascomycota; class Leotiomycetes; order Helotiales; family Helotiaceae; genus Chaetoscypha; species Chaetoscypha palmicola. Next base: position 254,485 of record QYAH01000003.1, on the reverse strand, counting down.
TATGTGACGGTTTTTGTTTTCGATCACGACCACCGATAATTATGATTTCTTTACCATTCGTTCTTGAGCTTTCTCTTAGGACTTTGCATCCGGCCCCATCAGAAGAAACAAAGGTCAATCAAAACCTGCAGTTCCATCCAAAAGACTCCTAATACCCACTCTTCCCTCGTCAGCGCTTGTCCCCATTTCCAACTCGCATCGACTTTTGTACTACAAACAGCGTAATGACACCAATCAACGCACATCTAAGTGGAAGACCCTCTAAAAAGCAATCTTTTATTGCAACTCGCAATCCGGAGCCAGGTCCGGCTCCCGCAGCATCTTCCCGGACGGGGATCTTGCTCCCACATAAAAGTGTGGTAATACATACAAAATTGTGACTAATGAGCTGGAGATCAGCAAAGGATGTGTAGATGCTTTGGTGCGACTTGTTTTCAGGGTCTGAAACGCTTGTGGTATGAATTTTATTAGAAGTAGGTAAGAGGACGTGACAAGAGAGGGGAATATGTGTAACATGTGTAGACCACTTGTGGTGATCTATGGGTTCAAGATGGCAGTGACGTTTCATAGATACAACACTCATTTGCTTTCTCCCGTAGTAACATTCAAGTTCCTGAATTCGCGAGAAAAGAGATGTTCTTGCCATTCAACCTGAAGTCTCACCATTTATCATAATTCATGACAGCCATCCAAACCACTGCAACGTGCAAATCTCCCTCCAAGCCCCCTCGGAAAAGCTCGAATCACAACTGCCTCTCTCTGAGTCTTCCTCTTTCCATGTCCCTTTCCTGATGCCGCTGCCTCTCCCGCTCAATCTCCCTCGTAGCCATTCTTTCGCCCTCCCTATGAGCCCTGTTCAGACTGTACTCTCTTTCCCTATCCCCGTGATCTCTACCACTTCTTCTCTCCCTAGACGCACTGTACTCCCTCCTGATGGCAACCTTCCTGCCAGCTGGCTTTTTCCACTTCGGCACCACGACGCTCAGTACTCCCGCTCTCATTGTTGCGCTGGTTTTGTAAGTTAGCAAACTAGGGTTAAATACATAAAACATGTTTTTTGGAGGATGTGTTAATTCCTATACAATCACAGCCATAGAAACAGAGTGTAATATCAAGCTTACCTAACCTCATCCTGCAAAACCCTAACTGGGAAACTAAAACTCCTACAAAACTCCCCAACCTCTCGCTCAGCCACCCAGTACTTGCCGCCTTTAGCAATTTCCATCGCAGTTTCGTCGGAGAATTCTTGCGGTGTCTTTTTCTTAGTCGCCGGACCTTCTCCCGCAGAACCAGACTCCATGGCTGCAGAGGCGGTCGAAGGTGAAGTAAATGGGGTAGAAGATGTCGAAGTGTCCTGGGAAGATTCTGTGGTTGCCGCCGAAGATTGCTGCTGTATCCCAACTGCTCCGATGGTCTCCAAGGGGATGGTCAATCTTCTTTCTCCCGTCTCATAGTTTCGTTCACTCCTGCCGCTGATGGTGAGAGTGTCATCTTCCGTGAATACGATTTCGATATCTCGATACTCCACTCCCGGGAATTCACCGTGGAGCTCGTAGTGGCCTAGGGTTTCTTTGACATCGAACTTTGGCTGGAGCATATTGGTTTCGGACGGAAATGTGGAAATATGGTGGCTTTCCCTCCATGGGCCAAAGTTGTGAATGAGTGTGGAGCGGCTGTGAGTTTGATGGCACCAAGGTGGTGCGTTGTGAAAAGGCGCTCGAAGGTGAGATAGCCATGCCGGTTTGCGAAAAGAAGTGGTTTAACGAGAATTTATGGTTTACAAGATAACCTTGCCATGAAACCGTTACAGAGAAACGAACTGAGCATGATTTTCAGCTTAGCCAAGTAATGTCCTGTTTACACAAGCTATATCAGCAGCAAAGCTTAGTGAACATGTCAATGTCTTTCACAGACCACTTTTCCATCGCAACTGGCAACGATGCGCCTACCACTTCTTACAGCTGTGAAGTTAAGGAGTGAAACGCTTTCCTGTCGTCGGTATTGCCGTTCATAGGAGAAAAGAGCCGAGCCGACCACGTGACCTTTAGCTAATGTCCATGGTGTAAACTTCAATAAGACCTGGGAATTGTCCTCCGGTGCGTTGACACTCTCACCACTAGATGAATGGTGAGCAGCTTTTACTACCATAGACCAAGGCAAATTTCTCTAGAAAATCTGCTGTAATGGGTGATATTCGGGAGATGTTGAAGTTCAGGTCGCTTAGATTAAAAGGGGCAGGCTGTAAGGTATGTAGGTACAGGTGGCAAACCCAAAGTCAAAGATGCTTGCCGACCTCGGCTCCCGAGTCAAATGCTTGCATTAGCATATGGATTTCCTCCTTGTAATGTAGGAGAGGTTTTCACTTCGAAACACCAAAGTAACAATGACATAAAAGTTTTCCGATTTAATTGAACTGGGAAGATATTTTGATTATGATTGGAAAAGTGGCCCGCCACCTTGTCGTCACGTAGAACAATCATTTCTCTTCCGGTTTTACTCAACTTATCGACGTGAATTAGCTTGGACAACCTTGGAGTAGAATACGGGCTGACGAATCATCCTCAAAACCGAGTGCATCGTCTGCAGTGGCAGATCCGAATCTGACAGAAACAGTGGGAAGTCCTTGGGAACTGCAGCACAAGTTCTCGTAATGTTGTGACTCGAGATTGACATCCATGGCTCGCATGTGCTGGTTTAGGATCTGGAAAGTCTTTCGTCATAAAGTCATCGCTTTTGAGGTCGGGTCTCTCGAAACAATTCGAAGAAGATTGAGTTGCCCTGGACAATCTGCACTTTTGCATGATCCATACTTGTCCAGTCACAGCTCCCCCAAAGCCTAATGCCCCTCGGTCAAAACACATCGAGCTGTGTTATTGATATTGATGCATTTGAGCATAATTTCCCATCATTGGTATGGCTTCACCTTGCAGTTGTGGCACGACAGGGCTTGGAAGCCGATGGAACAAGCCAACCAGACGTCTTCCAATCGACGTTTCTAGTTCTGTCCCGTCCCTAGCTATCTTCACTTCGCGATTTGAGTTCCAGGGATTTCGCAGTCCTCGAGTTCTGTAAAAAGGCAATCGCATAGTTGATAGCCACTCAATGTTAAACGGTTTCCCCCACGTCTTCGACCCTGAAGCCTCGGAGTCTTGTTCGCTTCTGTTACTGTCCTCTTCCTCTTCGTCTTCATCCGCTCCTTCTTCTCTCTCAACCTCCCAAAAGATTGTACCTCGTGCTGAATCATCGATGATACGTCCCTTTGGGGCGAATTCTGTTGCTGGTGTAGAAATCGCCTTCGGTAATTCCGGATCTTCGACTGATTGAGGCTTTGGCGCAAATTCGATTGCCGCCGCTGGGTCATCGTTGATTGGCGATATCATCCGCGCATATCCAAAATACTCCCCAGACTTGTTGGCCGAGAAGATCAAGTAGACATTTTGGGTGGACTGAAACAATCGTTAATCGTGCACTAGATATTAACTTTCGAAAATGGAACGATGGTTTACTTGCCTCATATGCATTGTTGAGAGTTTGTTCATTGTGTGACTGCGTTGCCCAAATTCCATTCCTGACACTAAGCTCAAGATCTTCGACTGTGAGGCTCTTCACAATGAAGTATTTGTCCTTGACCGCCGGTTCTTCTTCTGTATGAAGATCTCTCCCTGAAGCTTGTGCTACAGGAGCGCTTGATGAATCCACGACCTCAGGAGATGGAGTTCGTGCTAATGTGACATTAGACGGAGGCGTCAACGCGGCGGGACCTGTGGGAGCTGCTATTCCAGCAACTGCTCCTACCGAACTTCTGCGTAAACGACTAACCAACCGAACTGTCTGAAAGCGTGAATCGTGTATCTTGGCCTGGGCCGAAGTACACGTCGTTTCATCCTTAAAGTTTGCGAAGGCGCAATTACTTTTCGAGATCAAGAACAGAGACTCTAGCCCTGGAGTTTCTTGGCAGACGTGAAAGACTAAACTCATCAAATCGGTTTGTGGAGGTAGATTGCCGATCCAAATCGCATGGCCTATTGAAAAGCTATTAAAAATGCCCCCAAAGACGATTACCATCAATGACATACCAGTTTGGCGAGGCTTCCGAGGTGGACCACGAACAATGGATGATTGCCCTCCGCTTAAAGCTGTGTGTTATTAGCGATTAAACCTTCAGCCATCAGATAAAATCAACCCTACCTATACTACCCGTAAATCCTTGCACGCTAGCTCTTGGAATGCCGCTAAGGTGTTCATTGACTTGCGGGATATGCTGTTGCCTGCCATCTCCAGAAAACCCACCTCTCATTCCGTATTGTGATGGTGCTGGAGAGAAAAACTGGCCTTGAGGACCGTACTGTCCAGATGGTAGAAAGTATTGCGATACTGGCTGTTGTGACTGGCCCGCATATCCTTGTGTCGTAAAGTATTGGCCTTGTGGTGAGATTAGTTGGTTCGTGGGATACATACCATGCATTTGACTCTGATATGGAACAGAGTATGGTGGGCTTGCAACGGACTGATGATGAGTCTGCTGGCCAGGAAACTGGGAAATGTTTTGTATCTGATAATTGGCCGCAGATGGAGAATGGCCAGGTTGTCTTTGTTGTTGTAGATTGTTATAATTATGATATTGAGTGTCTGGCAACGCCGCCCCTAAATTTCCCATGTTAAAAACATCGGCTCGAGGTGGCGAGGCATGTTGAGTCGCAAACATAGGATATTGTGAATAGTTCGAGGACTGAATATTTTGGTGGGAGTGGCCTTGCTGTGTCGGTCTGTAGTCGTGCTCGAGAGGATTCGATGTGGAATAAGACTCATTCGATTGCACACTTTGAGTGACAATAGGCGGAACTTCGCTCCCTGAGCGTGATGCCAACGGAACGTCTCCCATGAGTAAAATGCGCGCGTTCAAAATCGGAATTCAAAACTGCACAGCACCATGGAATATTAGCGGCGAATCTCTCGGGAAACAAAGTCAGATTGCTGTTGAGCCAAGTATCTTTACATTTTATGTTTCAAAATGATGCTAGCCAATTGCTCGTAGAAAACAGATTGAGACTCTACGGAAGAGTGACGACGGGGTGTGGCGACTGGGTCTGACTACCTAGAAGATTTGATGGTAATTGTAGACCGAAACTTTTTGTTGGCAAAAGAATACGTGCTTCGATTTAGCGATTGATGTGTAGTTAAATAGATAGTTGATGACGGTGCAGCCTGTGAAGTTGATAATGAGATGTCTATTTTGATGAGTGCCAACGCAGCGTGAAGGAGGCGCTCAAGAAATTTGGACTCACGACAGGGGCAGTACGGTGTACTATCTTAAATCTACCCAATGTAAGACGAGGACTGACTTATGCCTGGGTCGATTTGGGGCTGAGAAAATGATCTACACTAAGCAGATATCCAGGATAAGGTGACGGAGAGTTACTTACAGTTGCTGGTTCTTGTGTGCTCCGGAAGATTTTGAGAAACCCTTGTTAGGGCTAACGCCTGGCTATGCATCAGTTGGCTCTTGCGGTAGGCCACATCTTAACCATACGATTGGACACTTACCTACGGTAAAGTATTACGAGTTTCTAGAGTGTAATGTATAAAGAATGTAAGGTGTGGTGTCTTTCGTTGAAAAGTTTCACGGCAGAAGCAGAACTGGATATTAGCTACTAGATTGACAGAACCAGCATCACCAGACGTCGCGACGAACGAGACTAGGATGATTTGTATTTCGAAGGTTTGGAAAGTGTCGAATGCTTGGAGCACGCAATGATCGTCAGGTACGGACGGGGTGAATGACGGCGACAGACTATTCTCGGGGAAAAGTGTGGCTAACACGGATCAGTTGTTAAAGAGCACGACACGATGTGGAAGAGTAGTAGTAGCACCTCTCGTCAAACGGTACGGAGTATATGGGGTCGTAGAAAACGGAAGGGAAAGGAACCATGATTCGCCCCTATGTCCGTACTCTTTAAAGCAAAATCACTGCTCAACGCTCGACATGATTGGGAGTCAGGAAGCTCGGTGACCAGCGCCCAGCATCGGGATTGGCCCACGCAAATTCTGCCCGTCTACAGAAGTAGTGAGTATCTGCAGTGGGCGGTGCTGCATGGGAGTGAAGCCGATACGGAGCCCTCTCGAATCCGTAGAGCTTGTGGCTGGAGTGTGGCTGCTTTTAGGGGTCCCGCCATGGTCCATGATGGGATTTGTGAGAATACCATCCTTGAATTGCTAGGCAGGGGACTTTTGCTCGTCCATATTCGCCCCTTCAGGTAGTCAGGAGCAGGGTAGAGGTGGGCAGGGTGGTCCTAGACGAGCACCAAACAGTTCGCGTACCGTTTGGACCAGACGCCCGTTTTGTGGTGGCGAATACCCAGAAAAGTCATTTCGAAACTTGGAAGAGCGATCTGCATTTTATTTTTGTACCGCGGTACTTTTTTGTCAGTAACACTTACGTATCCTGTGGCTTACCTGCCGGGCTGCTCTCGTTGGAAAAGCATGTGAACAGGTATTAGAGACAGAGTCTGTAGAATCCGCATTGTATTTAGCGGATCATCTGATCTCTAGCTCGTAATTGCCGAGTACTCGAGTCCAAGACTGCCAACGTCTGACTGGCCATAGTGCACTGCAACGCTCGCAAGAGACCTCCGTTTAGAATGTATCGTTGTCTGCTCTGCTGCGTATGAGCTAGACTGATTGATCAATTACCTCATCAATTGAGGCGTTTGGGACAGTCTGCCCGATTTTCATTGGTGGAGTGTCATAGCAGGCGATTTGGTGAGAAACATAAGCGTTGTTGTGCTTCAAGACCTGCTAATTATGTTAGTCCTTTAGGACTATGTGCTTGTTAGCTTTGCCGTGAGCTGCCAGTTTGATCTTCACTCCCTATTGGAGTCTGCAAGCGTGTACTGGTCTAAGCCGAGTCGCAGACTTAATCTTCTGGTGGTTCTTTCTTGGAAGCTGCAGTTAGGGCATTTAAACGAACCTAATCGTTCATAGCCGCTAGTTTTGACAGCTTGACCAAGCTCGTAGTAGTCAGGAGATTGTTGCTCTAAGATTCCAGGATAGCTTTGGCGGTAGAACTTCACGCCAGCTGCCGCCCCTCTAAACGCTCACCCAGAGCCTCGGAAGGGTCTTGACGGGACGTCTCTCGCAATGTCACCCTAACACGGTGCCGTCCGCTGGAGCTTGGTCATCAAATTACCGAGAGGCTATTGGCACTGTGAACGAGAGATCCCAATAATTCGGTTGACACCAGTTCTTGGCAGTTGATTTGAAGCCCCAAATCCTGATGTGTGTGACTTGAATCGGGCCCCCGGGGAGGCTCGGAAATCGCGAGGGCAGCCACATCGTAAGGTGGCAAAACCAGTGCCTCAGCCACAGGTACACGATCGTCGTTCCTGAGGCTTGAAGGATCAGGGATTTCCCGGAATCATTATCACGATCTTCCTCATCTGACGCTGGAGTTAGTACCTCTCTCTCGCTAGAGTGATGATATTATATCTTTTAGACATCGCAGACCCTAGTCTTGCAGCAAGATATCAGTGTTCAGAAGATCATGTTAAAGCCCATGTTAAAGCCTTCCTTCGAGCGATTGATACCTATGCCCTCAAGCTGCTCCGGGCTATGGATTCTGTGGTAGAGTATTGCGAGAATGATGTTGTACGATTTCGATGTAGTTTCAAGTTGTGGCTACTGGATAAAGGCTGCTGACAGTGGCTTTTGGCCACAATATTCCTCATCGCGCCTAATTAAAAAGTACGCTTTTAGCTAGCTGGTCACTGAGCCAGACACGGGGAATCCGTCGATATCAGACAATAATAGTGAATTGGTATGATCGTGAGGCTCGGTAAGAACGGAATTCGCAAACGACTTGAAGATCGAGCAATGCTATCAGACTTGGCAGGTGTGGCTGGGAGAAGTGGCTCAACCCCATAGTATATCTTGGCATTATCAGCGCAAAATCAACAACACTACACCACCTATGAGATCCATGTGTTGTACATGCTGCATATAACATGGTCCCTGATTGCAACAAGATCGACCGGTCTTCAAGCTCAATCAACGCAGGATCGTCGATATCGTGATCTGGACCGCGATAGCCTTGACTCCGTTGAGGACTGATGTGCCACAATGGGTACTCGCTTTACCTCGTGACAGACATAGACGCGCATACATATGTACCGACACTATCGCTAATGCCTAAGGTTCTATACTAGTATCAAACATCTCTTCGATGCCTTGTAGCAGAGTACATCTTGTGCGCTGCCATGCCATACATCAGATTCGTTCGCCTCCGGAGGGCCGTAGGGAAGGCAGCGGCACAGCGAGAACTCGAACGACCCTATCCGCAGCTTCAAGTCTCAGCGGCTCATATGACAGCAGATACAGCACAGGAAAGCTCACCAATCGTTTGCTTTGCCCCTCAATGCTGCTTTAATTTGATTATCTTATTATTCTGTTCAATAATTCTGCCTATTTCAAAGTTTGTAGGTCTTGAGATTTCCACTTCTAGAAGCAGACGGCGCAAGGGTCTCTAGAACAGCACACTTCATAGTATGTTTGAGGTAACTAGTATTATCTCCGATTATCCATGGGAGAAATTGTCTCGGAGAATTTGTAGAAAGTCGTGCAACACTCCTGGTCATGCAAGCAAGCGCTTTCAATGTAGATACAGTTTATCAGCTCAAGTGACTCTCGATAACATTGGCCTGATCATTCGTGGACAGACAGGCACAGCGCACGCAACTTATCCTTCTCTGATGTTAATTTCCCTAAGAACATGGGACCCGAGAACTGGTATGGATTTAAAGCCAATCATCCACGAACCTGTGAGCAATTACTCTATTCCTAGCTCTATATTTACATCTTAGCTCGGCCACCTCGCTCAATGCCCGATTCCAAGAGGCAGGAGAAGGAGACTTCACACTAGGATCACAACTCTTGGGGGACCGAAGCGGGCGGAAGGCGTTTCTAGAGCGGAGTGAGTAAATGCCGTTATGCATGCCTCATAATCATAATTCCGGGATGCAGATTGTTCTCTTTATTCGGAGCCCAATCACGACTACATACATGAACAGTACCTCAGTACTAGTAGAACAATCTGATTCTAGTCCACAGAGCCACAGGCCATCGAACGCAGATGGAAAATACCTAGAGTGGCTGTCAGCCTCATCGACTTGCGCTCTCAATGATTTGTCGTGTTCGAGAATGCCCTTTGTCTTCTCAAGACTGTTCGTCTCCGTTATGCCTCATGTTCTTATGCTACTTCCAGAAACTTCTAGTTTTAATTGGCCTCCAGTCTTGCTGTATCATAGTCATAGGAGGAATTGAGCGTGGAGCGTACCGAAGAGCGCCACTGCTCTCTACCGCATAACAACTGCCACCTAAGAAACGGGAAGTTACTCCCCAAAGCAAGGCACCATCTCATGGCTCACATTGGGGAGTACAAAACTTAATTTTCATCGCACGGGCAGTGGTTGGGGCATTGGAAGAAAGTCTTCAATGATCCTAAAATGCAGGATTGCAATCGCTTCCGTCAACAGTGAGACCAATATCACATGCTCCAGTGTTCCTGTTTGAAAGAATTGCGTCGTATTAGGCGAGATAGGCTACTTTCCGTTGCGCGACCTGTACCATGCCGTCCTTGGTACTGGCCAGCCCAATGAGTAGGAGACTTTGATGATCGTATCATCAACGGTGGCGAAGTCAGTCGATCGAATCGCTCTTTTCGCATCCGTTGAGATTCAATGGACTGGTCGTCAGCCACACTCTTGCCTATGGAACAAGAAAGATTTGGGATTTCTTTTTGGTCGATGTTTGTTGATGCCATGGCGAGTGGAGTCCCAACTTTCTCTCGACTTGCTCAGGGCGAAGAAAGCCACAAAGGACGAAAACACAACTCAATGGAGCTTTCGCACTAAGAACGATCCTGGATACCTCATCTCCTGGTTGCGTTGAGATAGACTTGCTAACGTGAATCTTTCCAGAAGTCCTCAACAGAAACGACTCGTTTGCTTCGAATCGTCGACCATTTTAAAGAAGCCCGCGGGCCCCCGAATATCGTCGGTATACAACCCATAGCTTGGTATATATCCTGTAGTTACAGCATCACCATCTGCCGTGTGCTCTGTGTCTAAAAGAAGACCTTATGGCTTACAGTGATCGACTGGTTTGCAACCATTTCACAGTTGGCGGAGCCAGAACCAAGTCTCGCATATTTGGAGAAACAAACTGCAAAGGAGAATACCAGCATCCAAAGGCTACAAACTGCACCTTGAGTACGGATAAACACCACTGAAGCGTCAAGTCGTCGGGACGGACTTCGCGTAGTGCAACTAGCTATTGATCTTGGAACCGATAGACAATGAATTACGACACGCATTTTACATTCAATAGACGTGGCTTCAGGGGCTGGAAATGTATTTTCGAAGGAAGGCATCAGGACGCGTACCTCCAACCTTCGCTGAAAACAATCGGGAAACAGGACACATGCCTTCCTATCCTGTGGCAGAAATTTTTGCTATAGTTAAAGCTGAGAGCATGCTACATTTCTCAAAATCTAGCATGACTAGATGCTCTACGCGCGGTGATTTGGCAATGCAAAAAACTACGAACGCGAGCACTTAGCGACACAATTTTAGCAATTACTTCCCCCAGGAGCAGGACTCCGAAGAATCGTGTCTGGGGCCTCGAGCACTCCCGCACTGGACTCTACCTAGTAGTGCCTTCAAAGCCGGGCCAACGTCTACACAACCCCGTTGTGGGTTGAGTAGCAGTGCGAATTCATGACCACCGAAGTAGCCGACCACCTTTCGGTGGAATTAGAAACTATTCTGCTATTTTAACATATAAAGGACGTGTATGGGCCGGAGTACTGCCGAGCGTCGTCTGTTGTCATGGTAAGCGAGCTGGATTCACCGTGATTCTTGCCTTGTGGTCGAACGCTCGCAACAAGCACGAAGGCAGATGCAGATATCCAGTACCTGAGGCGGCTAGCCTCTCGATAACTTGGTCGCTTTGCACTTACTCCTGTGCCCATTCACGCCAGAGCTGAGTATCGTTTGAAACGCTGAGCCATGACGACCATATAGCATTTGCCCTCCTAGAAGTTAATTTTGAAGAAAGGTATATTAAAGATATCCTATTATGTCACTAAACAGTATGTATAGGTTGTCAAGAATTATACCGCCCACAAACAAACAATAGCCTTGGTCGTTTTTAATTACCGTCCCATTCGATTTCCAAGACATAGATATAGCCACATTTCTTACAGGTCCATCTTTACTCTTTACACGCAATGAAATTCATACTCCAACTCCGAGACGTCCCTTTTTGATCTTAATTCCTCAGCACTTCTACTTCTGCTATCTATCTTGCACATCTCCAAGCCATTGCCACGTCACTGTGCGCCCAGATGTATGATAATTCGAGAGGGAAAATGATCAGTGTCGAAATCGACACGAACTCGTCACACCACACGCTTCAAAGTCCAGCCGTCTACCCTCAATCGGTCGTCATGAACCTACTACCCTCCAAATCTCGATGGCACGCGTTCAAGCGACCGTGTTAAGCAATAGATCAACAACATGATCTCGATGGAATTGTTGTAGGCTGTGGGAAGTCAGCAATGGGGAAAGGAGGCTGAATATCCTTTTTATAATATGATGTCATTGTCTCTTTTTTGGGCTTCGTGGAAGGTCGTGTGGAGATATATGCATGCATGCATATATATGTCATGTGAGTACCAGGGTCTAGAGTCAGGAGGATCCTCCGGCGTGTGGATGAAGTGAAGATCTCTAAAATGGACGGCATTTCCCAATGTGTGAATTTTGAAGATGTTCATGATGTAACGCAAGCTTAGACATGATAATCAGGCGCCTTCAATATCATTGCGCTCTTATTCGCTTTCTAATGTTACACCTGTGCAAGTCATGCCCTCAGCCGAGCCCTTTTAATCCTTCTTCAGCGGTTGATATTTCTCTTCAATACCATTCTTTGTGATGATCAGCATCTGAAGACCATCACCTACTTCAATATGTCTCTCAACCGCACTGTCGAATGCATCCTTCACTAAATCCTCAACCTCGTTCCTCGGTAATGGGAGCTTTTCTCTTTCCTGTAGCGCATGTCCTTCTCCACTTCCTGGCATATATTGGTTCTTGAAGTTGACCTGGTTGTCCAGAAAAGGCATAATCAGACTCGCCGCCGCACCTGCTGCTCTACACTGTTCCCTCTCATAACTCCCCACTGGATCGTAAGAGTAGACGGCACCCTTTCCCTCCTCATCCAACCCCCCCAGAATTGCTGTAACGTAGTACGGGAAAAATCGCTTTCCGTAGAGAATCGTGGATAACCGCTGCGCACAGGCCTTGACACTCATTGGCTTTCCATGCTGGTACCGATACATCTTCACGATGGCATCTAACCGCTCCTTCAATGCTTCTCCATCTGCTGCAAAACCAACCACTGACAGAACGAGGGTGGCGTCATCTTGAGAAGAGGTTGTGCCGCCGATTTTGAAGACCTTGGGACTGTATCGGGTATTGATATTGTAACCGGATGTGGATCTTGTGTCGCCGGCAATGATTGTGAAATCGCTACCAGAGATTGCGAGGGTTGAGCCACCATTATCAGTGTATCTAGACGATGATCAGCATGTGGTTAGCGAGCCTGAAACATATACTTACGGGTAGAAACTGTGTTCCTTGTTACCAGCTGATGCGGTTGAAGGTGTCTGGTTGAAGGAGTAATTTGGGCCATTCATCAACGGATTCTGACTGAACATGGCTGACATCGTGATTATTGATCTGGGGGGACAGGAACGAGCTATTTCGTAGGGAGCGCGCCGTGGTGGTATGTTGATTTGGTAGTCGTGGATTTGAAGCTCGCTGGTGAGGTTATGTCGTGAACGTCGAACGCGCCTCGTCGCTGCCTCCAAGGCCTCCAAGTAACACTAGCGCCAATATGTGACAGGGGTAGCTCCATGGTCCACACTTACACTTCACGCGGTTCCAGACGGTCCGCGACCGCAACTTTGAATAGTATTCTACCACTCAAGCCTAACTTCTGTGGTAGCAATGGACAAGTATATCCTCCTTCCGATCCGTGCAAACTTGTAATAATTGTGATACAGTGCCTCACGAAACATCCGCCGACAAGCGTTGCAGAAGATCGCAGCCTTATCCGCTACGTCATCTACAACTTCCTTCGAGAATTCCGACTTAGGGAGACTCTCCAAAGGATGTGCTGGGCATAGAAAGGCCAACGGAAGCGCAAATGGGCATGCTAAGGAGAAAGCTAATTCTTTGGCTCGATCTCCTATGGTACAAATTGCTGCTCGATTGTCTAGAATTCTGGGACTGATGGGCAGTAGAGCATACGCGAATTCGAGGTTCTACTGGCATTATGCAAAGCAGCGCCGCTCCTCCGGAGCACCCAGAGCGCAGAAAAGCTTATGGAGCAACTGTCTCCCTATATATTAGAAGCCCACACGCAAGTCTTTGAGGCCTCACCTTATTTTCGCGATATCGAGCCCTCGCCAATCGAAGCCTTGACTTATAACCTTACGACTGCCCTCCTCGCCCTAGGTATTAATCATCGTAAGCTCCGGGACACGATATCTGAAAGACTATGGGGTTATCTGCGACACTGTGTGGATGCAGCGAAAGACGTTTCCCCGCCGCCAGGGCCCGATTCCGATGATGGAAGTGTTACTGAAGTCGACGATGCTGTTAACGTTGCTACAATTACCGTTACTATATTGGGATTTCTCGATGCTGCTGCTGCACATGCAAACTTCTGGACACCGGCTGAAAGACACCTGCTAGTTCAGCGTGTGAGGGGATTGCTCTCGGAAGAATTCCTGGTAGCTGTCGAAACGGCATTTTCCACAATCCGAAATTCTCACACCCTCCATAGCCACTCCAAGGAGTGGAAAAGATATGTTCGTCATTATGCAGCTATCGGTCGCCCTCTTGGAGCAATGCTTCTTCAGAGAAGCTTCATGTGGCTCCTTGTAGCCACATCCTCCCTCCTCGTTGCTGATGTACAGATTCTCAAGAACAACGATGTTCTTGATATTCATATGGCCAACACTGCAGGCTTCAGTTCCATTCAGCATAAAGAACCTGATTTCGATACTATCGAGACTATGGCTGACATTGCATCTGATGAGATGAGTCTGCTCGAAGATGGAGCAGATTACCTTCGCCTAGGCTCTACCTGGCAGCAGCGCCTAGCTTTCTCTGTTAAAGCCGGTGCTATTACGAGTTACCTGAATTGTTCGATGCTCAACGAAGACGCCGCAGACACAGACGCTCTCATGTCTTGGCTTGAAGATACTCTTGGAGACCCAGCGCAGATGGCCGACGAAGTCCTTGCGAGTGTGGTTCTCCGCTCCATGGCTCTCATTTCGAAGATATCTCCAGGTTTTGCTCCCAATGTCAGTAGACTACTACCGAGATTTATCGTTCAAGGTAATCTGCGAGGTAACACTATCTCTCTAGCTTCCAATTGTCTGGCATACGTCCTTCAGCTACTATCACAGGATGCTGTTATATCTACGCTCTATACCTTTGGAAATGTTTTAAGCTCTAGCTCTAATACAGAACGTGCTCTTGCGTCAGCGTCTAACGGGGATTTTGCCGATGGAACAGCGAACACAGGCTTCTACAACGCAAAACAGTCCACGGGAAGTAGCATTTCATTAACAACGAGCGGTGAAGAAGACAATTCATACGTGTACGGAAATGTTGTTCAGGCTGTTTGCGGCATTGCGAGTAGTTGTAAAGATCCTAAAATTACTGCGCTAGCCCAATCCATGCTGTTGCAAAAGATGGGCAAAATCAACAAGTCGACTGATGCTCGGATCATTCGAGAGGCTGCTGTATTAGCGCTCAGTGGTGGACCACTTGAATTTCGGACACTGCTCAAAGTGTATGCCAGAATCAGCCAGGATGGAGTCGTTCAGCACAATGAAGTGCTTGTAGCTGCTGTATGTGAGGATGGAACCTGAGCTTTGGAATTGCATAACTGACTCCGTATAGGTCAACAACGCTATGAACTTTCTTTCTTCGTCGCTACGCAAGGATACACCCCTATACGACATATACCTTGAAGATCTTCTCGAGGCTATTGTGAGTAAAGGCGACGTCCATCAAGCTCAGAGCACACGGGAAGCAGATGTAGAAGTTGCTGCAAGAGATATTGGCCATTTGTTGCAGCCTCTGGCCATATTGATGTCTGCCAATGACATGGTATCCGATGATACTCTTGGCGAAGAAACTCTGTCTCTTTTCCGTGATGCCTGGTTCAATATAGCGGTTCATGGCTTTGCGACAAACACAGATCGTGGTAGAAAGTACCTGAACGAGCTGCGACTCATGGCAATACATTCCAAAGCACTTGTTGGAGAGCAAAGAGGTGAACAGGTTGAGAGTGACATCGAGCTCAATACTGTGCTTCGCCGAGGTATGACCTCTGAGCATGAGGCCACGCAAAAAAAGCGGCTTGCTGCGCTTTTGCCCTCGAAAGCCTCGGATATCAGAAGTCTGAGCTACCGCAAAGTCATTTTCTTGCAGGCTGCTTATCTAGTCGAAACATTGCGAGGCGACTCAGGTGATTGTGCCAAGGCCCTGACATATTTTATGGAACCTAGCATGCGGAAGGGTGACATGAGCAGTACTATGGAAGGCATCACATCGGCAGTCATGGATTCCTATCTGAGGAAAGTCCTGAGCGGTACAAACCCAACATTTTCAGCACCTTATGTAGCCAAGCAGCTCGCGCGAATCTTCAATTGCTGCTGCTACCGCATCGAGAGAGTACAGCAAGCAGCACTGCTTTGCGCAGATCGTGTCGTTCATGAGGTGCCCTCGGCTCTCTGTCAAAAGTCTTCTCTTTTCGCTCTTTTGGAGCTCCTGTCAATCATGTGGTCGAGTTGTCTCGAGGCCGAAACGGACGAGTACGAGTGGAAATCATCATTTACGTCCGCCCGAGGTGGAGTGGCTGTCGAGCTCTCTGATGATTACGCTCTGCGTAGGCGAACTCTAAATAATCTCTACAAGAAAGCCAAAGGTTGGGTATCAGCTGTTATAAGTATTGCACCCCTGGACGTCAAGGGTCTTCTGCAAACGTACCTCTCCGAGTATGATGATGATGGAGCGTATGGTCACGTATCGTTGGGCCGATCGTTTGCTAGCGAGATGGGATCCACAATCCCCAGCACAGATCAGAGGCTAGGTGCAATTGACCGTCATGGAGACTGTAATATCAACACTGCTTCTGACTTCATAGCCCAATACACCACACGACAAGAGTACCGGTATGCAGAGGCTCTTCCGGATCATGATGCAGAATGGCTACACATAATGCACTTAGGTGACAGGCGTGGGTCTATCGCTTCGATTCCTGGGAAGGATGGGGAAGATGCGGTGACAGTCCTTGCTCACATAGAAAAACGCACATTGCAGCGAAAACACATTCCTATGAACGATCTCCGAGATATCCTCAGAAGAGCTGCGGCGTTACTATGTAGAAGCAAAAAGGATGAGTGTGCTATTGTCCATCATCTTGTTGCTATACCTTTCGCCATCTTCACGAAGCAATCTATCAAGCTTGGTATCTCACTTTGGCTCGGCGTTATAAATGAGAATCCTCGAATGGAGCCTCGGATTTTAATGGAAGTTGCTCAGCAGTGGGAATCTACTGTGCATAGAAAACTTGGAGTTTTCCATTCAATGTTCCTGTAAGTATTGACCTGCTCATACGTCGATATGATGACTTACGTGAATAGCCACCCTGACCCCTTCTACGTCAAAGCAGAGTTTGCTCCCAGTGATAGAGAGACTCTGTCAAAGCGACAGCAAGTCGCTCATAATCTTCTCCAGCCACATATGCGTTTGCTACAGTTCCTGGGAAGTCATTTCAATGCTAGTCGTCTAGGCAGCCCTCATGCAGAGAAATCATTCTTACGGTTGGTGAACGTCACGCTAGACGGGCTCAGATATTCTACTGGGCATCCACTTTCTCGGGAAATTAGGTTCCAAATCGTCCTGTTTAGCCTGAAAGTCATGAGGCATGTCACCGCCTTAGATTTCCACTCCAGATGTCATCTCAAAGATAAAATCCTATCAGCCGCTCTGAATTGGTTTAAATTTGCCCCTCGATGGTCATTCGGTGGGAACAGAGTTCAATTGAAAGCGGAGACACGTCTAATGGCCGATGTTTCGTTGGCCTTGAAGAACGTGCAAATGATTACCAGCACACCAACTACGCTTTCGAAAAGTCTTCTGGCCAAGGAAAGTCTCCTTCAAGTATTGATGGAAAGCGAACAGACGCGACTCAATGTATGGTTACACCCCGTCGGTGAAATACCCGGACACACTACAAAGGGGCCAGCAGAGGTAAGTCATAAATCTTCTATTGAACCTAATGCTTGCTCACAGTTGCAGGCAACCATCCTTGGGCTGGTCAGAACAGCTTGGAACGAGAGTCCCTCGTTAGCAATCCAGCTTACAACCAGATTTCCATCAGCCAGAATCCAGAAAGAAATTCGCTGGCTATTACTTAACTTTCCTGAAAAGGCCATATCTGAACCGGAAGCTGTGCAACTATTGCTTGGTGAATCTTTACCAAGTGATGTATCATTTCAACTTCAAGTATGCTCGTCTCATCCATGCCATAAACAACACCCCTGACTTCAATAGTATCTTCTTTACTGGGCACCGGTGAACCCAATCACGGCTGTCACACTCTTCTTACCAGCATACCGAAATCATCCGTTCATTCTACAGTATGCAATGCGAGCCTTAGAGAGTCACTCGGTTGACGTGACTTTCTTCTATGTGCCACAAATTGTGCAGACATTACGATATGATGCATTGGGCTATGTTGAAAGATACATTGTTGAGACTGCTAAGTTCTCTCAACTCTTTGCTCATCAGATCATCTGGAATATGAAAGCCAATGCGTTCAAGGATGAAGACTCCCAAATAGTGAGTTGGCTACTTAATTGCCACCATAGTGACTTGCTGATATCAATGTAGCCCGATGCGGTAAAGCCGACTCTAGATAAGGTTATGAGTAGAATGATCGCCGAATTTTCTGTCGTCGACAGGGCCTTCTACGAACGAGAATTTACTTTCTTTGATGAAGTCACTAGTATCTCTGGCAAATTGAAGCCTTTCATCAAGCGACCGAAACCCGAGAAGAAGCAAAAGATTGAAGAAGAATTGCGCAAAATAAAGGTTGAAGTGGGCGTCTATCTGCCTAGCAATCCAGATGGAGTCGTTATTGGTATCGACCGACAATCAGGAAAGCCTCTTCAGAGTCACGCCAAGGCGCCGTATATGGCCACTTTTAGGATCAAGAAGAGCAAGGGCGAACTCGAGAGCACTGATGAGATGCTGGAAGAAGTAAACAAGAACGGAGCACCTGTGGAAAACACCATGGAGATTTGGCAGTCGGCTATCTTCAAGGTCGGAGATGATTGCCGCCAAGATGTGTTGGCCCTTCAGATGATTGCGGCATTCCGTGGAATTTTCAATGACGTTGGCCTTGATGTCTACGTCTTCCCGTATCGAGTCACAGCCACCGCCCCAGGTTGTGGTGTCATTGATGTATTACCTAACTCCATCTCTCGAGATATGGTAGGTCGAGAAGCTGTCAATGGCCTGTACGACTACTTTGTATCAAAGTATGGCAACGAGGACTCTTTACGCTTCCAGGAAGCTCGTAGTAACTTTGTC
Organism: Chaetoscypha palmicola; assembly: GCA_003988945.1. Classification (NCBI taxonomy): domain Eukaryota; kingdom Fungi; phylum Ascomycota; class Leotiomycetes; order Helotiales; family Helotiaceae; genus Chaetoscypha; species Chaetoscypha palmicola. The sequence goes on along the minus strand of QYAH01000003.1, from coordinate 235,754 downwards.
AAGAGTATGGCGGCCTATTCGATCATTTCTTTCTTGCTACAATTCAAAGATCGACATAACGGCAACATTATGATTGACGATGCTGGACACATCCTACACATCGATTTTGGATTTTGTTTTGATATCGCACCTGGAGGAGTCAAATTCGAGCGCGCACCGTTCAAGCTCACCACTGAGATGGTGGCCGTCATGGGTGGCAGTACAGACCACCAAGCTTACAAATGGTTTGAGCAATTGTGCATAAAAGCCTTCCTGGCATCGCGTCAATACACTGAAAAACTATCTCAGCTCGTCTTGCTAATGATGGACTCTGGCCTGCCATGTTTCAAACCAGAGACAATCCAACATTTCAAGGACAGATTTGTGCCGGAAAAAAACGAAAGGGAAGCAGCGGACTTCATGAGGGGCTTGATCAAGAGATCTCAGTCAAGTTATTCGACTGGGGTCTACGATCAATTCCAGCTTTTGACAAATGGAATTCCGTTCTGAGGCTCAGACACGGAGGTAGCGCGTGGAGTTTCTCCTTTGGGAGGTAGTGCAGGAAGTGTGAGCGTCACATGAAGCAATTAGTGACGGGTTAACAATACGTATACCGATATGACCTTTAATTCGATACTTCTACAGCGCCAAGGAAAAGTGTCTTTTGTGCCTCTAATGTCTTCAACTACTTTGAGGGGAACGTGCGATTCTGTAGAAGCGAGGAATGATAGCTACACAGCGTCTCTCATCGAACGGCGCGAGCCTGTGACCCCATTAAACGCATACTCTTAAGTGCCAATATCGTCGTAGGAAAGCCTTGAAGAGCAAGAACTTACAACAATCTTTACGACACTCTACAATAGATCTGCGGATTGGATTATTGCCCTGGTATGTTACGAGTAGAATATTCCAGTATAGAATCCTAAGAGAGTATGTATTACGGGACGCTCATTACAAATTCAGATACTAGAGAGATACAAGATTCGTTAAATCTAATAGCACACCACTTTCGGGGCCTCAATTAGTCCATAGTGAACAAGAAACCTAATCCGTATCATGCACAGTATATTAAACTCCGTTGTGTGTACTATCGTGAGTGAGCGAGTATTATTGTCTCATGGTTTCTAAGTATATCATAGATCGTATCTTTGAAAGCCAGAGTGGATAGGTTAAAGTGTCTCCGGAGACAGTTCCCTTCTTTTTTACCGCGTTCAATCCAATTGTCCAAGACAATGTTTGCTTTTAGTAACGATGCGGCACGTCCGGAGACTTCGAACCCATTCGAGCACCAGCGGGCGCTAAAGTCCGGAAGCCGATCTCGCAATATCCAGCTCTCTGACGTACCTGATGAGTGATAACCCAACCACTTAAGTACATCATATATTCCTCTTGTAACATTTCCAACCGAATCTTTCAGCAATTGATTTCTCGCAATCTCAGAAAATATGGCAACTGCTTTCGCGTTAGATGAAAGGGCCAACACTGGATTCTCAGATGCATCATCATACGATAAACATCGATCCTCTTATTCCCCTGAAGCTGTAGAAAAGTTGCTTTCTCAGTTGAACTTGAGTGGAGTTGAAAATTCTAGGATTATAGATCTGGCTAGTGGGACAGGAAAATTCACCGAATGTAGTTCTCTCTGAGCTGAAACCAGTGGTTGTCTTTCCCTGCGACAGCTGCGTCTTTGGCTACTTTAGACAAGAAGTTTTACCCTGGGATGAGCGAGACTGACCAGTTTTGGCAACTTATTTAGTGCTTGCGAAGAGACCAGAGAAGTTTAAAGTGATTGCGGTTGAGCCTCACAAAAGAATGAGAGATGAGCTTGAAAAAAAGGGGTTGAATGGTGTGGAGAGTAGAGACGGAGATGCTGGAAATACTGGTATCGACGTGGGTTGGGGTGATGCACTCATCGCCGCTCAGGTATGTGGTCTCCTCGTTGCAGATGGAAAGACAAAGACCAAAAGCAAAGGCTAACGCGTAAGGGGAGGCTTTTCATTGGTGTGTCTTAGATGCTAGGTCTGGGAGCGATAGCTGAATTGAACAGGTTTGCGACAAGAGAATCGTTGAGAGAGATTCATAGAGTATTGCGTCCAGGAGGAGCCTTTGGTATGATCTGGAATATTGAAGATTGTAAGCCAGCCCGCCGATAATTGGTTGTCAATAAAGCAAAACGTCTGACCGTCCCAGATACTGGACCTCTAGAATGGGAGGCGAGGTCTGACTGGGAGCAGAAGCTGAAGGACATTATCTGGTCACTAGAAGACGGTCAATATCGTTTTAGACACATGGTCTGGCAGAAAGTATTCGAAAATCAAACAGCCACAAATCCCTTGCAGACCTTGAAAGACACTTTCACTCAAGACTTTCCCGACTTCTCCCTACCGCTTGGAGTAGAGGATATTCATTGGACTGTCTATTTGACTGACGAGGCTATCTGGGCTCGCTATTACACACTCAGTCAGATAGCGGTGCTTCGAGAAGATAAGCTCGCGGATGTGAAGAAGCAGGTATTTGAGGCGTTGAAGGGAGACGAGGTTGAGCGTAACGCTGCTGGTGAGGTGGCGGTCCACGGTCGCACACATCTCGTCTGGACCTCTCGAGTCTGAAGACCCGGAGCATTGTCCTATGAATAGATTATTCCGTATTCTTAACAACCCCTTTGGGATTGTTCATAGTGTCCTCCATGCTACTCATATAGACCCTGTGGACAAGCGCCTCGAGAGCCTCTTCATTGCTGCATAAATTCATCCAAAATGCACGTTCTCTTCCTCGATCGACGTTCTTTCATGTTGCAATTAATCTGCTGAGATGTACATAACTAAGACATGTCTGTAAGTGCCGTCGTGTCCCTAGGAGGCCGAATTCCTACCGTTATTTCCCCGGACAAATGCGTCTCCATAGCTTCTCTTCTTGACACCGTTCACATGCTCTTCTGTTTTCTCCAGCGCAATGTTCATGTAGCCATCTACAGACTGGAGTTCTCCTAGAATCGCAGTATCAATAGAGTCCTTAGGTCGAGAGTCGATGCGCAAAAAACCTACCTTTGTAAACCACACCGCTGTTAAGTTTCACCGTCACTGAGCTTCCAATGATTTCGCTCAGAAATCCTGAGGGATCTCTACCTTCGCCTTGGGTTGCGGTTCCATTCTCCATTTTGCTGACTGTTTTCCCAGGCAAGGATATATCGCAGGCACTGTAATCTGCCGAAGGTCGATTGTCGCAAAGATCGGAGTGTAGCTTCGGTTGATGGGCTGTGAAAGTTCTTGGTTTGTACTTCGTCCTCCAGGCTAGAGTTGCGAATGCGGGCACTTTCCGCCACAATACGCTAGTCGAGAGCGTGACTTCGCGACAGGTCCCCTCTATCCTTGTCGCGTCTTTGTTCCCACTACAACGACAATTCGGCATTCACTATCCCAATAACAATAGCAAATTAGTATGGCAGATCAAACTCCTGGTGCCTTTGCTGAGCAACTTACTCTGGCCCCTCGCAAGAAGGGACTTTTCAGTAAGAAAGCGACCGCACAACGAAAACCCTCCGAACAAGACGAGGCTGTCGACTTCTTCAGCAGATCTCGAGATTTTTTCCCACAGCAGGTTAAGGATGCAGAAAGCCGACGGAGAAGAAAAGAATCTAAGCTGGAGCGCAAGCGATCTTCTGCGAGTGTAGAAGAGAAGAAAGCAAGTCCCACTGGAGAGAAGAGACCACGCATTGCTTTGAGGGGAGCTTCCAGTTCGGATGAGGATGCGGCTAGGACCCGAAAGTATGTGGTAATTCTTCAGCAAAGCAGTTCACAAGATTCTAAGATGACCACAGGGAGTCTGCACACTCGGCGCCTGGACGTCGCACCTCGCAAAGCAATTCCACCAACGATAGTCCCCAATACCCTCCTAATACTCTTTCCGGTCGTTACAGCAGGGCTTTGGAGGCCAAGAAGAATGAGCAGCCTTCATCGACCTCGGTTGTCATCACCCTGACTGACAGTGAGGACGAAAGCGAGACAGATTTATCAAGCGTCAATAAACGTGATACGCAACCATACATGATCGAAGATGGTGGAGATTATGACATACAATCACCAAAGAAGGTTGCTGTCGGGGTTAATGATGAAGAACCTCAGTCAGAAGAAGAATTTCCTGAGTTAGTCCAGCAAGCAAGGGAGCGCAAACTACAGAAAGCTATGCAAGTCCAAAATGCTGGCAGAAAATTCGAACAGCAGAATCACGTTTCGAATGCGACTAATGTTACTGATATCTTCGAGTCGGACGAGCCGAGGAACGCTGATCCAGTCGTTGAAATCTTTGTGACCTCTTTCATATCAGACACAAAGCCATTGATTGTCAAAAGAAAGCTAAACAGTCGTTTGATGGAAGTCAGACATCATTGGATAGGTCGACAGACATCGGAAGGGGAGCCTATGTTCTTGTCTGTCGAAGCTAAAAATGGAGTCTTTCTTTCGTATCTTGGAAAGCGTCTCTATGACCATACGGCATGCTCCTCTCTTGGGCTCCAACTTGATGAACAAGGCAAAGTGATGCTGAATAGCGAAGGTGTGGATACCAACGGCAGGATTCATTTGGTAGCTTGGACCGAACATCTTTTCGAAGAGTACAAGGCGTTAGAGGACGCGAAGTTGAAGAGAGAACAGAATTACAGCGATGAAGATGAAGCTGTTCAGCAAGAGGCAGAGGCACCAAGAATCAGGCTCATTTTGAAGTCTAGTAGCTTTGGAGAGCACAAACTGAAAGCCCGAACAGAGATCACTTTTGAAAAGATCGTACTAGCTTTCCGGAAAGACAGGGGCGTTCCAGAGGAACAAAATATCGTTCTTCATTATGATGGAGATCAACTAGAACCAGACTCGACCGTCGGTGAAATGGACATGGAAGATCTTGATGTCATTGATGTGCATATTCGATGAAGATGATATCCATCTGGACCAGGTGGTACCCTGTACGGCGTTTGAAGACGATATGATTTAGATACCCTGGCCTGGAGTTGCATTTTTCCTGCGACTAGATATGTAGTGAACGAAGAGATGCCAGTCTCAAAGCCACTTACACTACATTACCGCTGAGTCATGTTTTGTGGTCATTGTCCTCACCTACTTTTGCACTCCAACGCAATTACTCGTAGTCAATTGATGGGTACCCCAATTGATCGGATTGAATCCACCTCGTCGTAAAGTTCTTCCGCATCAAGGGAGCCGCAAGAGTTGGTGGGGTAAGCTCGCGGTAAAGGCGCGCAACTTCCCGCAGCTCCAAACTTCTAGCTTCATGAGCTTGGCATGTACCGTCCTAATCTTGGGTTCTTCAAGCAGTGGAATGCGCGCTGCGAGGCGTCTTCTTTCGAGAAATTTTCTCGGAGGTCTGATCCTCCTTAGAATTATCTACACGCCTTCCCTATCACTGACTGCAAGCCCGAAATGACTTCAGACGAACTGTCGACCTCTCCTCCTCGCTTTGGTCGCATTGCCAGACTCTCTGGTTATTTGCCTCTCAATGCCGAAGAAGCCAGTCCAATGGTCACGCATGGACAAGGCGCTCTTTCCCAGCTCATCAAATCGCGTTCCAGTGTTTCGATACATAACAGCAATCGACGTCCATCCTCAATTCGTGGCCGAGACACTCCTGATGAGGAATCCGCTATTGGGCGGAGGATACGGAGAAACTCGAATGACGATGCCGAAGAGACCAGACGAAGCTTAACTGATGAGAGACGTTTAAGCGTTATTCTCAATGGCCCGCAGATGCGGAGCCAAAGGCTGATCGGAAATTCCAATCCACGATACAAATGGGAGAAGTATTGGAAAACCGAAGACGAGTTGAAGGCTATGAAGAAGCCCTTGTATGTATTACATTGTCCTACTTGAAGCATTAGCTAATCGCCACTGAGGCGGAAATATTACGAGCGCACGAACAACCTCCTGCAGCAATACATCTACATCGACCGACTTTTAGATAGTAGTCTACCGCATGATCTCCTAAACGAGTACAACGATACTCCGAGCGGCGCACCACATGCGGGCACCACCGGTACAGGCTTGCAGGATGTTGAAGTACCCGCGACAATCACGGAAGAGTCCATTACGCCTAATTCAGATTCTGCGGGTGGTATCACAAAGAATAATAGTTTTGGGAGTCTTGCGAAGAAAGTGAAGCGGACACCGCGCGATCTGTACAAAGTTACGAATGAGGAAACCCCGCTACTCTCCGTTGCCGTTGAGGACGATGAAGATGAAGAGCAAGACGGCCCAAAACCAGAGATCCCCGGGATAGAAGATGATAGCGTGGAGAGTGGAGATAGGATCGTCAAAGTCGCAATTTATGTCAATCTGGTTGCGAACGCGGTACTCCTGGCAGGCAAGATTGCCGTCATACTTCTGACGAACTCCCTCTCTGTACTCGCGTCTCTCGTGGACGCTGCGCTCGATTTTCTCAGCACTGCAATCGTGTGGAGTACGACCAAACTAATTGAGAGACAAGACCAGTACAGCTATCCTGTGGGTCGAAGGCGTCTTGAACCAATTGGTGTGCTGGTTTTCTCTGTCATTATGATTACTTCATTCTGTCAAGTTGGCCTGGAATGTATCAATCGGTTAAATTCAGGGGATCATTCGATTATTGAGCTCACCCTTCCGGCAATCATCATTATGTCAAGCACGGTACTCATCAAGGCTGCGTGCTGGCTTTGGTGTCGGCTTATCAAGAATTCTAGCGTCCAGGCTCTAGCCCAAGATGCTATGACTGACATTATCTTCAATATTTTTAGCATCATATTTCCCCTAGGTAAAAGATTCGGTCGATACTTCCGCTCTACGCTAATGTCTTTCAGTCGGGTTCTATGCAAAGCTGTGGTGGCTCGATGCCCTCGGCGGACTTCTCCTCTCACTTTACGTGATTTTCAACTGGGCCGATACGTCTGCTGGCCATATCCGAAACCTCTCGGGTGCTGCTGCAACTGCAGACGAGCGTAATATACTTCTTTACCTCACTATGCGCTTCGCCAGAACGATCCGGCAAATCCAGGGCTTGCAGGCTTACCATGCTGGCGACAAATTGAACGTCGAGGTCGATATCGTCCTAGATGAGAACATGCATCTGAGAGACAGTCACGACTTGGGTGAATCGTTGCAATATGTTATCGAGTCTGTCCCGTTCGTCGATCGCGCTTTCGTGCACCAGGACTATGCGTCCTGGAATTTGCCGACTCACATGCAACAACAAGGAGAATAGAATCCACACAAATTTTCGATATACCAAAGAGATACTCTGCCAATTATTGTCAGACATGGTTAAACTCCTCTGCCTGTCTTCCCATTAATGCCATGATGTTGAAGCCAAGATCCTTTCTCTAAGTACTTTGTGGCCAATGCCCAATTACAGGAGGGCCTACGCAGCCCAAAAAGCAGTAAAAATCAAAATTCATTAGCCACAATGTTAATAGAAGCCGGATATCCGAATTCATTAAAAGTGTCTGACCATCCTACAAATAATGACACTCCGGAAGATACGTCCTGTAAATTTGAGTAGGATTTGTTTTCGATTCCATTGCAACCTAGCTTAAATATCCAGCCTCCTGGTTTTGCTAGTAAAGCTCCAAACAAAACTATGGCAGCAACTAACACTTAGGTCGCCGGCCCCAGCATTTTGATGCCGGGACACAAATCGGAAGCATGCAGCTTTCTCACCCTAAATAATAGTACCAAGAGTAGACACGTTGAAAGTAGCGCTCAACAGCAGTGATGAGAGCATGTGAAGAACTCCTAAATTGCTGCTGCCGCCTTGCGTGTTCTTGCGTGATGAAAATATCTCGACGAATGAGCGTACCGGACTTTCACACGCTGATGTACAGCTCGATCACCATTTAGGGGAGATGAGAGCTCTTGTGATTGGCGATTTCGAATAGACGAAAAGCTCATTTTTTCTGGGAAGAGTGTAGGGTATTTTATGATACTCGGAGCGCCATGAAGGTCATTGTCAGAAGATATTGTCTCAACATGTCTAGGACCAAGAACATTTTGGAAGAGAAAGCTCAGATTGAAAAGTATTGCAAGTCATGGGAGCCTCGTATTTGCATCGAACACAGGAAACTGGAATAATGGCCGTGTGTTATTGCCTAGCAGTACAGTAGCTCGGGCTAGCTGATCTTGGTCAGCATTGGACCACCTGTCAGCCTTTCAGGGAAAAGCATGTGGCATGGGGTCGGTTCCAAGCTCTTGCTAAGACTTGTTTTCCAACTATTGAGAGTTTTTTCCTTGGGCTGGCTCGAGGCTGGCTGGGTCATAATTGTGGAGGCGCATTATTTGACAATCATACTATGCGACGTGCTTCTCATGCGAAGCTCAACGGTGAGCACAGAAGAGTGAGTTGTTCAATAGACTCCAAGAAAGCGAACAACATGATAGAGAATAGGTTAAAAGGGGGTTGAACTACCCCTGAGGCATTAAGCGGATGGAGGTGCGCATGTTGAGGTCAGGGTTTGGCAGGCGGAAAATCGTCATCGTGAAAAGAAAAGAACATTTTGTGCCTTCGTATCAACCGCTTCAATAATACTGTACTCGGAAAACCCACAATAAATTGGGTCTAAAATTGGGGCGAGAACATCATATAGGCAAGGGAATTTTACAGGGCGCGCGAAGCATTAAATCAGGCATCAACTTACGTGTGACTTTGTACTTGGTAATTGTACATTTGTACAGCTACCTTAGAAGCATATGTTACTACTAGAGAGGATAGGGCAGAACTTAAGCATAATTTTTTATGCAAAATTTCGGCCTGATGGGACAGAAGCTAATTAGTTGCTTGACTAATGTGGAACTACTATATGTAGATCAAACAGGAAAATAAGCTTTCCGAATGATTATTGTAAGACGCTGTACTGTACAAGAAGTGATATCTGTCGCAGAGTTGATCGATGAAAGCTTTCTTTTGCCAGGATGTAATCCCGAGGTCGAAAGCCCTGAAAATCAGGGTCCAATTCTTAGTCCTCTGAGATCCACCGGGTCTAAGAAATCCACTTCACGATAATCCAGCCTGTGTTTTCAATTCAAACATGTACTTGTAGTTCAAGACTTCAGACGAAAGGTTCACTGGAAATATTCTGTGGGAGTTTTGAACGTGGTTCAATTGAGTCCCGAATAGATACACAAAGCATGGTTGTCTTCCGGACAGTCCGGTGCCCTTGCAGACTCATATACTGTATTATTATCTATGAATTTATGAACTCGAGCGCTTTCTCGTATTTTCCAGGCTGCTGGGATCGATGGAGATCGACCAGAATTCAGGAACCACACGTCGAGGGCGGAAGAGATCATCAATTTCAACCTGATCTCAATTGACCGATGAGCCATGGTTTCAATTCTTGTTTTGCCTCTGGGATTCCTATATTGAATGCTCCTCTTGACAGGCCTAATCCCATTAACAATCCATACACAACCAGGAAGATAACCAAGAAATATCGATCAATACAGTAAATGCTCACAGTGGTGGCCGGCAACAAAGTTCAGGGGTGGATGAGGCGCTAACACAAAAGTGGCTTGACCCAGAGAATGTCATGGGTGGAAGAGTCAAATGAACACGAAACTGCACTCCCTCACGCTCTTTCGAACGACAACTCGACATCGACGGTGACGTTCGTTTATCTCTAGAATATTACATTTCCATCTTACGTTGTGGTCTATCCTGGTGAGTACATCTCCTTCTCCTATATTGTGAAGGAATTCTGGATCGGCGGTCTCGAGTTCTATATTTGGCATCACGACATCAACAAACAATCGAGGCCGGGGAAGAGGCGGCTGAAGGATTCATTGGCCCTGCGACAACTTTGTACCTCTGTACGGAAGTCATCTACAATTGAGGCCCAAGAGCTACCTCGCCCTCTACCTCTTACATCAATCAAATCGTTCACGCGGCTGCCCGTCGTCAACACCATCCCAACCACCCTCTACCCCCCTGCGAGATCCAGCAAATTGTTCCGAGGATGAGATATCGTGCAGCCAATTCACCCCGACACAGACCCAGATACCGGAAACCTGCAGTGGAAGTTCGATTTGGCTGACTCCTAACTTGTGTTCTGTCCAGACCGTTCCCCTCTTTACACGAAGTATTCATTCACCAAACACGCCTTAATTTCCTACAATTCGACCAACGTCCTCCATCTGCCGCAAATCGCAGACCATTTGTCTTACCTTCGCTTTTTCGTACTTTCGAATACATAATTTTAGCACAAGCTACAGTAATTTTCGCATGATCCTGTCCGTACCATCGAACCTACCATTTTTCGAACATATTCTACATGCCTAGATTTCCAAAAGGCTTCGGGCGGCGAAAATCGTCCGGCAACGCTTTGGAAGACGCTGCGGAGGGTTCCCATGGGGAGTCAATCTCTTCATTTAAAGTATTTGAGCGAGCAGATACCAGCAGCTCGTCGTTTGATGGAGGCTCGAAATTTGCCAAACCATTTAATGGGCCCCCAGCTCGGCCTAATACCTCGCACTTGGAAAGCGACAACATGTTTGATGGCATAGGGAAGAACCGGTCAGTTGCAACCTTTTCGGATGTGTTCAACCCTGACCGCTGATGGCTGTGATATTTTCAAACATTGCTGACTGACGGTGTGAAGTGGCAGTGGAGCCTCCAACACTAATACTGCATCCACAACGGATAACTCATCTAGATTAAGTGCCGCCTCGACAGCACCTTCGTCAACCGAAGAATGGCGAGATCCTCATGGCAGATCATATGGTGACGTTCCGCTTCCGCCAATACCTAAATCATCTTCGGCCTTTTCACTCAAGAATGCGGGTCGAGCTATGTCTTGGAGCCGAAATAAGCATGGTTCACCTCCAAAAGAAGCAAGTCCCTCTGTAACCATCGAGGAAGAAATACCAACTGGCCGAGCGCGCGCTGTGACAGCGTCTAGCTATGCGAGCACTGCGACCCCTCCAAAACTCAATCAAGAAAAAGATTTAGGACTCAGCCTTGGAGGTGATTTCTCGGATATGTTCTCAGGGTTCGGAAAGCGGAAGAGTCAGATTTTGGAAGTGAACGACGACAGAGCCCTATCTCAAAGTCCGGTAAGCAATTGTTGTAATAACGGCGAGATATAATCTAACACATTTAGGACGCAATTCGCGTCAAGCAACCTTCATATTTATCGATCGATAGAAATAAAGAAATCCTTGCGCCTATTGCATCACCGTACTCTTTGAATAGCCAACATTCCAACGACGGCTTGATGGGAAATACAAGCCCTCCGCCAGTACCACAACATCACAGCCCACAATTTAGTAGACCTCAAAGGCCCGGTGCAACAACGGATGGGTTGAGAAGGAGTATTGGTGGTCCTAAAAGGCGATCGACGATCGAATACGGGGGAGATGCTGTTGACGAGGATGCGAGACTTCTGCGAGAATCTGTGAATGCGAGCCGAAGGATGAATGATCCGTCATATTCCCGAGCGAGGGACAGCTGGATTAACCCATCAACATCTCGTACCCCCGAACAATCGTCAACTCCAAATTGGCGAGCTGGATCTGTTGAGAGTACTCCGCGCGCGACAAAGACGGATGTTGTCCCTGAAGACGAGGGTCTCTTCGACACCCAAATGTATGCGTCAGCAAATGCTGCTCAGCGATTTCAGGAATCGTCCCTCTCGCCGCCCGCCAGAAACACCGCGCCACCGCAGAGCAAAGTCATGACACCAGCTCAATTCGAGAGATATCGACAAGATCAGGATAGGATTAAGTTGGTCGGAGGAAAGACCAAAGAAGAGGCAGAAGACGAGGAGGAGGAAATAAACTATGACGATGATGAGGACGAGACTGAGAAAAACAAACAACTAGCAAAGCAGCGCCGGAAGCAAGAGGCTCATATGGCTGTCTACAGGCAACAAATGATGAAAGTGACTGGGGAGTCTTCATCCAGTGCTCCCCCTGTCCGAGCCAGCGTGGTTGCGAGTCACAGCAGTCCGAATCTAGCGTCTACTTTAGGGAACCTAGGAAAACCAGAGGAAGGTGAGGAAGAAGACGAGGAGGTGCCCCTAGCTATTTTACAGGCGCATGGGTTTCCAAACAAGAATAAGCAGCCGGTGAGAAACTCTGGATCTAATCCCAATTTACGGGGATCGGCTCAGTCTACCGCAGGAGGAGTGGTCGATCCACGTCTACCAGTATTCGCAAGAAATCTTCCTCAAGATCCTTACTACGGCGCCGGGCTGGTCAACCCAGCACAACGAGAGTCAATGGCCTTCAACGGAGGATCAGCATCAGTGCACGGTGGATCAACTCGAGGCGCCCCACCGGGAGGCCTAGTTGGTGTCATTGCTTCAGAGGAAAGATCTCGAGCTATGAGAAGAGGCAGTCCTAACCCCCAAGGAGAATATTTTCCACCGCCACCCGGGGGTTTTGATGGTATGGGGCTGCCACCGACAACAGCCGGGAGCATGGTAAACGGAATGTCTCCAGGAATGACTATGGGGCCCATGATGGGCCAGATGCCCCAAATGCCTATGCTAACTCCAGGAGACCAAGCTCAAATACAGATGTCCCAGCAGATGCAGCAGTTTATGCAGATGCAAATGCAGTTCATGCAAATGATGACGACTCCTGGGCAACAACCTGCATCACCTCAGATGGGCGGTATGGGGATGGGAGCACCTCAAATGCCACAGATGAATGGGCATATGTCACAACAGTCTTTGCAGTTGCCAAGGCCAAGCAGCCCTCAAGTCGGATCTGGAAGTGCTCAACACCAACGAGCCATGACCATGATGGACGCCAACGCTGCACCTTGGATGCAACCGGGGCGTGCGTCACTGTACGCGCCTTCAATGAACCCCCAAGGTCTCGGTTACGCACCCTCTATAGCACCTTCGGAACGCAGCAACATCGGCTTGCCTGGTCGATACAGGCCCGTTTCCCATGCCATCAACACTGACAGCAAATCGCGAACATCGACGATGTCTGGCGCTCTTGGGGGCTGGGGAACAGAGAACAAAGTTCCGGGTGCCACCATCCGAGCGGTGAAGAAGTCGGGCAACGCTTCCGATGAAGACGATGAAGAAGGCTGGGAGGAGATGGCCAAGAAACGAGAGAAGAAGAAGTCGAAATGGAGAACAAAAAAGGACTCTGGTAATGGTTTGAAGGAAATGTTGGGGTACACTCAATGATGGATCGGTATTGGGATAGAAGAATGGATATGTGTTCAATAGGCATGGCATACGGCGTTCAAGAAAGTTTGGATCGAAATTTGGATCTTGTCCACAGCGTTTTTGAAAACACTATGACTTGTATAGTAATATAATTCAGCCGGCTCGACCTAATGATCCATTTTTGTCTATTGTTTTTTATGAGAATACAACCAAGGCCAAACAAATGAATTCCAAAACACCACGACCCAGGACTACGAGGAATGTCTACTTAAGACATTTTCCCACTCGCCCACTCCCGTCTCTTAACACCCAATTCTACAGCAGCCAAACCCCAGTCTTCTCCATGATTGTGGCTCCCACTCGTAATACCAGCCCTTGCCTTCGCCTGTCCCTCGTCCAACACCGTCAACAATCCAAATATCAATGGGCATCCCGTATCCAATTGTACCCTCATCAGGCCCTGGGAAACGGAGTCGGCTATGTATTCAAAATGCATAGTCTCTCCCTTGATCAACACGCCGATCGCGATGATGGCGTCAAAAGGCCCGGATGAAGCAGACGTAGGTTTGCCATCTGCGGAAAGATTGAGGGATGCGAGATCTGTGGTGCTCGAGCCGAGTAGGTCGCCGGCTCCTAGGGAGGATGATGTTGTGGATTGGATTTGGGAGGCGGAGAATAGTCTGTGAGTGGAAGTGTTAACTTTTGGATAGGACGAGTAGTTCTAGTTTTGAATATATGTATATTCCCACAGCGCATTCACCGACTTTGTACAAAGCAGGGCTCAGAAGGAGGAGCGATTGCACAAGGGGGAGCAATTGCGCCGGATAGCAAATGGAACGAGGGTTTTTATTTGCGTACTTTGAACATGCTATTGGTAGCTCCCAAGATCCTGGCACTGACTGGACTATGATATTCGATTCCTTGACACCTGATGCTAGGAGCTTCTCTTTGGTGCCTTTGAGGAGGGGCTCGATGATGGCTATGGAGGGGTAACGGTCAGCCTCGACCACCATATTTCTGAAGTTTACGAAATCGGGAGAAGGTAGTTTGTGACATTTCGCGGCGCCAAAGTGCATAGGGGCCGTATATCTGGACTGCAGCCTCGTAACAGACTCGAATCCATAGCTTTCCAACATGATAATGTCCCAAAGCTGTTGTCCTCTTATTCGAAACAAACAGGAAACTTACTTGTATTCCATCTGGCATGCACGATGCCAATACGCAGAGCGCTGCCATCATGCTGTTGTGCCTCTCCTGGTCCCTTGAGTGATGCCATTGCGACTCTTGTGTTTGTGAAGTAGTGTAATTGTGATACGAGTAGTTAGTGGTCAGTAGTGTTGAAGGTACATATGTACCTGATCTGAGGACCCCACCAATGGATGGGAATTCGGAGTTTAACGTCTCCCGAGGCCTCGCTTGCTTCCCGGGCCGGGCATCGGGAGATATGAGCCGGCCTGCCAGCCAAGACCGACTCTGTCCATTTCCTTCTTCCTTCCCATGATCATGATCAAAACTGGCCCGAATACTGCTCAAGCAGCTTATAGAGCTTCAGTGTGAGTTCTACTGTTGCCATTCATTCGTGTGTCGTTCCAGTACGTCGCGTTCTCATGTCTTCAACACCTCTGTATTTCTATCTCGTCATGTCAGCTCAATCAGACATGCAGCGGTAGCTGCTATCCGTCCCTCCCAAGATCACATCACTTGCTTTGGCCGTTTCCTCGGCCAGCGATATCTGCACTCCTTGTCACAACAAGAACCCAGACAATACATTTCTGTTTCACAATTCATGAACATGCCACTTGTTGCAATCTGTCAGAAGCATATTCCCTATCGTCACACCAATGGATGGTACCTGAGAGAGCCGTTGGATTTGAAGACGGCTTAGGTCCGGGAGCTTGCAAGGGTTCACGCGTTTTGAGTGCGTCACAGACAACTTTCCGCGCCGGTTTGCGCGATCGAGTCGCCTTGGGACGAACTTCTTCCTGTTTATATGACCCTACTGGCTTGCTCATGAGGGATTTCTAGACCTGTCATTTACTTCACGAGGAAACTCGAATTTGTTCTATACAGGATGACGTATAAGTTAGGGCCGTGGGTGAGATTGGAGGGGGTTTCCCTCGGCCAACTACCGCCAGGCGCAAAAGCTGTACAATCTTCGACGCCAGATGCATCAGCTCCTCCAAAAGAGATACGAAAAGAGGACTCCGGTTCGATTTCAGCTTCTAATGTTCAATCCTTCGTCGTCTCCTTATTATCCGAGTCGATACCCTTCATCGATGGTGTAGCACCAAAAGCGGGTGGTGCCACAACATGGAAGGTTAAGGGGACACCAAAGAAATTTCCGTCTTCCGCAGCACCTGTTCATTTATATGAGTGGACGGTTCTAGGCAAGGACCTCGATCAAGTGGATGGGATGAGCCAATTTAGCGCTGATAGGAAGGATGAATATTGGTGTTGCCGGAGGAGTACACATCGGAATGTTGCAGAAAAGGGGACAGCTTCTTGGGAAGAATTTGTGCACAGCTTCAAGGACCACCATGCGGAATCGGAGAGGGATTTTACTCCAACGGTCATGGCAGCGAGGCAAGCTCTGAAATGGGATACTGAGGGAATCGAAGTTGAAGCGTTTGGGCAAAGGTGGAGCAACATATCTATAGTTGTGGAAGAGATGAAGCATAGGATCGACCCCAAGCCGCTGAACAATCGTACATTTCCAGTGGTTCAAGTTACAGCCATGCTGGCAGATACAAGAGAGTTCATCGTCATCTCGATGCCAATAACTGACTTCGACACGTCACCACACGCCGAGTTCGCGAAGGACAAGAGTTTGGTTGTCGCTTCTTACGCCAGTATCGAACGGATACGGGTCCTGCCCAGTAACGGCGACGTCGAATGGATCATGGCAACGGCATCAAATGCGAAAGGGGTACTACCCCAATTCATTCAGAACATGGCTGTTCCAGGAGCCGTTGCGAAGGATGTCGAGTTTTTCATGTCGTGGATTCCTAGTCAGCGCACTGACGGCGGTGCTCCCGAACGGCCTGAGATATAATAGACTTGGACTGTGCTTGAACAAATCTAGGGGCGGTGATGAATTATGAAGGGCTGGATTGTTGGTATTATTAATGTATGATTATATGGCTGGGATGAAATAAAGCAGTCTTGAGATAGCAAGATAGCAAGACAGCGGTTTGAACAGATAGCATATTCCGGTTTGACCCCGTTCGGTTGACTATAATAATCTTATGTATATCTACTCATGAATAAGTTTCGATAGCTGCCTATTTGTCCCCTACGACATGCAGCTTCAGTGAGTTCGCTATACTGTACGGAGTACTGTATGGAGATTATTCGTAGCCTTGTGTCAGCCTCGCGGTTTAGGTCCGTGCGCGCATTCCGTATCTCGAGGTTTGAGGTCTCTCTCACTGTAGACGTCAATTCAACATCACTGTCCATTGTCAACCTCTGCGGTCTCAGACCATAACTTCAGTCATGGCAACTGAGGGTACAGTGACCGATCCGTCCCTGAAACGGGCTCTGGAGACATCTGAACAAGCTCGAAACCAAGCGATTACCCTGCTCGATTTATCGTCCTCCATCACAACACCAACACCAACACCAGAGTCCAAACTCCAGATCTCCGCACAGCAAAAAATTCTGCTCGCGTATCTTGCACAGTTACGTGGGTCACATCGCGATGCACATGTTGGAGCAAGGGCAACTAAGGCCTTGACGGCTGAGGCGCGCCAGGAGGTTGATCGATTACATCTACAGCTTCAAAATTTGTACTACGAACAACGACATCTTCAAGGGGAAATTGCTGCTTGCAAGTCCTACGAGTACGCTATGTCTTTGTCGCAATTATAGCAAAACTGGCTAATTAATTACATAGTCACAAATACCAACAGTTGCCTCTCATTCCAGCAGAACAGTTCTTGGCCGAGCATCCAGAACATGCAGATGCCGATGAAGTAGCTTTGATGGTGGCACGGATTGACCATGAACATGCGGAAAGACTAGCGCTTGAAGAGCAGAGGCAGGGTCTTTTAAAGAAGAAACAAGGACTTATTGCGGATAATAAGAAGAGGAAGGATGATTTGGCGAACCTGGATAAGGATTTGGAGAAGTTTATCGATGTTCGTTGCTACCTTCCTTCTTCAAATACAGGCCGACTACTAATTCGAAGCTCAGGCTGCCAAACCGATTCAGAAGACCTTTGAGAAAGTGGTTTGAAGAAAGAAATAGCCCTTGGTGAAACAATGGAGCTATTCTGGATTGGCAAAGCCATCTGACCTACTCTTTCTCCGACAAGCTATCCCCTAACAGTGTCGAGTAGATAGTCGCAGACGTCGAAACTGTGGTTTCCAATAGAGACAACCGCGGAGTAATGTTTGACACCCCACACTCAGGCAAGGAGGTCGTTAGTCTTCCCTCCAAGAAAAGACGTCGTGGGGAGGGGCCTACGAATAGGGAAACTATTAAAGTTAAAACAGAGGTACACTCTTGCTCGTTAGTAAGGGAGGGCTAGGCTATTTTCTGCAGCAACCCCTTTTTGTTAAGATGCGTCGCGCGCATGTGGCATTCAACGAGGACAAACTCCCTACACTCGCATTTCTATCCAGTCTCGAGTCGGTAAAAACCCAATCTTCGCGGTTGCCGTTCAATCTTCACGTATGCGATGCATCGGCGAACCTGTGCAGCGAGGGCTGTGGTTGTTGCTAAATGTGTCTCCAATCATCCACCCTTGCGGCTCGCAACATCCCCGGTTACTGTCAGCACCATCAGCCTGGTCGCCGCTGTGTGGCTTTCTGCA
Organism: Chaetoscypha palmicola; assembly: GCA_003988945.1. Taxonomy (NCBI): domain Eukaryota; kingdom Fungi; phylum Ascomycota; class Leotiomycetes; order Helotiales; family Helotiaceae; genus Chaetoscypha; species Chaetoscypha palmicola. Next base: position 217,809 of record QYAH01000003.1, on the reverse strand, counting down.
AGTTTTCCGTATGGCTTCGCTTCCAGAAGATGTCAAGAAAAGATGAAGAGCATTTGTTGCCAAGCTGCCGATTTTCTTGTGATCCAATCTTGCGAGTCTAATTTTGAGCCACAGACCAAGTGGTGGGTGCTGTTTATGTCTTCTTCGAGCTGATCCATCCCTTGTCAGCCATTTTCGAGGCGGGCTCATCACTGACCACAGTGCCGCATGTAATAATAACAAGCATGGCTTTCCCACATTTACGCAACTTCGTGTTGGTCAAATCTCATTCTGTTGTTCTTTTGTCATGTGGCCGTCCTGAATCAATCAATCATCTGGGAATCTCGTCTTGAGTCCTGTTTCATTGTCTCTCGTTTCCTTATATTAGTAAACATGGTGTCGCGAAGTCTAGTAATCGGTGTTTTGGCGATGACCTGGTCTGGCCTTGCTAGAGCTGAAGGCACCTATTCAACTTCGACTTCCTCGAGCGCAGTACCAGCGGTCACAAAGATAGTTTCGGTGGGAGCAGTAGGATCATCTTCATCCCTCTACAATGGGACGTATTGACGTTCTATTAGGAAGGACATCACTTCACCCCAGAGAGCATAACTGCAAATCCAGGAGATATCATCGGTAGGTGTCGAGCGGATATGTATCCTCTAACTCGAACTGACACCGGCATCATCTAGAATACCGATTTTATCCATTGAACCACTCCGTCGCGAGAGCAGACTTCAACCAACCATGTATACCATATGAGGTCTCGGGGCCTGGGAGGATAGGTTTTTGGTCAGGCTTCTTCCCAATGAATGTCATCGCATCAAGTGTATGGCACCTTAATCCTTGCAAACAACATCGTTACTAATTCATATAGCCTCCATCATACCAAATTAAAGTCAATGATACAAACCCTATCTTCTTCTACTGCTCGGCACCTGGAGCCTGCGAAGATGGAATGCTTGGGGTGATCAATCCAGTGAGTGAGCTTGGTATAATCCTTCGCTCACCCTGTACTCATACTATATTAGAACTCGACACAAACACTCGCGAAACAGAAGCAAGCAGCAAAAGACGCCAGCTTTTTCTTTAGTCCAGGAGAGAACTTCCCAGCCGAAGTAGCAGAAAGCGTATCATCCTCGATAGCAGCCGCGACCGCCACAGTGGCACCAGCAGCTACCACGTCAGCAGCCGTTGCAGAAAAGCACGATTCGCAACCAGTACTGGCCCCTGGAGCAATAGCTGGTATTGCAATCGGTGGTGTAGCAGTAGTTGTTTTGGCGGGTGCTCTAATTTACCTCTGTGGCCGCCAACGGACCATCAGGGAGATCGTCCAAACCCAACAAGTCCAATCAGGAGGCTTTGGGAACGGCCACAACTCCATGGCAGCAGCGGCAGCTTACCCAGCTAAAACCCCAAAATACGACGTCAACAGCCTAGGAGCACATCGTTACTCAGGCGCAGGCGGAGGGTATTACGATCGCTCCACGACCGAAACAGAATCTTACCGATCACGAAGTCCACCTGTCGATGAACATGGGGAATTCGTACTACCTATGACTTTGAACCATAATGCGAGTCCTCCTGGGCCACACAGTCCTGAAATGAGAAGACAGGGGGTGCCTTTATCGCCGCAACATAATGAGATGAGTAGCCTGCATCCACAACAAAGTCCAGGCGCCATTAGTCCAAGGAACGAAGAACACTATCAACCGATGAGTGCTGATGTGCCAATAAGCATGAGGTTGCAGAGGGGTGCGAGCCAATATGGACCACATGAATTAGCTGGCGAAGACAATCAACATAGTGCACCTCCTTATGTTGGTTATGACAAGAGATGATGAGAGACACGGGTTCAAGAATTAAAGACAGATCAGAAGCATGATGCCAGCTCTATAATACTGCTCTTCAGCGACATATCTTTCGCTTCTTGTAACAATCTGTTGACGCCATCTTATAATTCTGCGTTTTGAGATATCCCGTTGGCTGGGTTAGGGGGTAAGGCGTTTTGGATGCTGAAAGTTGTGGTTACGTCGTGGTTTGAGGTCGTCTTATATCGACGATTCGGTGTTGAGACACTTGCGATTGTTTGGTCGCGTTTAGTAATCTCGGTGGAGTCGATGAGGAAGGAGTATATAGATCAAAGCTGATGATGCCATTTGGCAATATATACATTACTTGTATCTTTGAAGCTTCATATGATTTTCTGCCCGTTATAATGGTTTTCTTGTATGGGTCTTGTAATTTCTGATCACCGCCATTGAGCGACAATGGACAAGTCACTCGCTGACGTCCTATTCAGGTCCATATATCCTCAAACACTCCGTCAAACTGTGTTCTCCACAGATACCTGAATGTTCAACATCACAAAACACCCTAGTCTTGCTATACAAGGTCCACACTTTCTCCTCTTTCAACAACCAACACCGTGACAATCTTTCGTAGCCTCCCCCAGCCAAGCACGCGGGTACAAACACAGACAAATCATTGACATTAGATACTCCCGGAGAATTAGTGTGCCTCGAAAAGATCAAAACTCTCCCACCAGCTCTACCTCTATAGATGACCGGCATCCAGAACTCAGGGCCCAACTGTAAAGAAACCTGATCTTTCGTAGTAGTTAACCCCCAAGAAATCAACCACATCGCAAACCGCAACACGCTCTCAACTCCATTTCTACCCTCCACTGTACTCATCCATCTCGTCATCAGTTCGCCAATATCAAACTCCACACCGAAATTCCTCTGAGCTTCAGCCTTCCACTCGTCGAATTAGTTGCGTGGGAAGCCACAAATCCTAGCCGTCTTTAGCATCCAGCTCAAGCCACAATCTAGCACGGCAGCGACGGTTCTTGTGAATTGCGAGAAGTTCCCGTCGTTGTTCTCGACATATCCTCGCCAGAAACGGTAGCCTGGTCCTGGACCCCATTTCATGTTCTCCGAGCCGGGTGGTGGAGAACCTAGGCCGATGTGTTGGGCTCCAAGAGTCATGTATACTCCGGCTGTGAGACTATCTTCTGACGGAGGGATTTCTTTTTTTGAGTGTATACCCATCGAGTTCTATCCAGCGTGATGAGCCACCACCGGCAATCACTATACTATCGGTGTTGATTACACGAAGTGGTCGTTGATGCTCGCCAGATCCCAGATCTTGATCCCTCGGGCGACACATCCAAGACTTAAAACCGGCAGTCGTCAGTGAAGGGCGTGTATAGCATAAAGCCAGTGCATCGCCTGCAGCTATTCCGACCGTCAAGAGTAGCCGGTAACATTCATCATCCGTAGAGTAAGCGCCTAGTAATTCCTCATCTCTATTGAGACTCAGAGCATTACCCACGCTGTTCAAGATGATCGAGATCTTATCCCGTCTAGCATCACAAAGCCTGAGCTCGCCCTCATAAATTAGATTCCCGCCTGTGCTTAGACTCATTATGTTCTTCGTATGCGTAACATAGCTCTTGCTAGTTACTAAGTCCTAGTCAGCATTCACAGGAAGATACACTTCGCGTGCTCTTCTGATATGTTCGAATTTTTCGTCTACCATATTCCGCAATTTTCGCATCTCTTCGCTAGAGGCTGATATCTCGCTGGATAGACTGGAGAGATACCACACGAATTCGTCCTTTTGCACGACGGTGCCTTGGTGGTGGTTAGATTTGGCGGCACAGGGGATGAGGAATAGACTGTTTCGTCCTAGTTGCATTTCGTGGGAACACCAGGCTCTGGTAAACCACTAACTCATATCAGCATCAGTCTCACGCTTTACAAAATTCAAGCTCAACCAAATATGGACAGTGAAGTGCTGAGACATAAGTCCTCTTGGTACAGGAAGCTTCTCGTGCCACAATCCGATACCATACACATCATCCCCTATGATCGAAACTCAAAACCTACCAAACCCCTCTCCCAAAAACCCCTCAACACCATCTCTCTCAACATAAACGGGGGGTTCAACTTCGCAAACGGCAACATCTCCGTAACCTCTCCCAAACCCTCCAACTCTGCAATCAACACTATAAGACATTTCTGCTCTTCCTCGCTAATTTCTATATCTCCCAACGCGACGATGACGAGTCGAGCATTCTTGTACCGGGGCGCCATGGCAGGGATTGCTATCGCCTTTTCGGATTGGGAACGTTAGTCGATGCATATTTGGTCGATCCAGAGACCTTCGGTTGCGGAGGCGCGTTCTTGGATTGCTGCTTCTGGAGGTGGAGTTAGAATGTGATCCGAGCGGGTGGATTGGAGAACGAGAATAGATGTCAGTTGTGAGAATTTGAAGCTTTGTAATGCTTATTCGCTGCTTTATCTGATCTCTTTGGAGAGAAATGAATTCAATGTTGTGATTATAAGCGACAGGAACCGGGCGACTTAGTAAGTTATCACTTGCTATCACCTGCTCTTTCCTCTTCACAGTATGATACAACGACTCGTCTTTACAAGAGTCAAGGCTATATCTGAGAAAACGCAAAACACAAATCAAAACCACAAATCAAAACCACAAATCAAAACCACAAATCAAAACCACAAATCAAAACCACAAATCAAAACCACAAATCAAAACCATAAATCTTACGAAATAACAAAGTACTAAACGGCACCATAATCTCCCCGCCATACACCCCCTCATACCTTTCTTTATACTTCTCATCCCAGTAATAACTCAACGCAACATAACTCCCATCCCCATTCTCTTCCTTACCATCCACACTCCCCTCATTAACCAACCTCGGCGTAAAGCCACCCAGCAAATCATCTTTAACCTCGAACCTCGCGGCGATATCCGGAGAAAAACGTTGGAGTTTTGGGATTAAATATTTGCCTTTCTGAACTTCGGCGGCTTGGATGGGGAGGTAATTCTTGAAGATTGAGGATTTGGTAGAGGGAGAGAGGGTTTGGAGGAATTCGCCGGGGAGGCTTTAAGGCGGGGGACCGGTAGGGAAGGTGAAGAACTCAGCGAGGTGCTGAGGGTGAAAGTGTTAAGGCATATTTATTTAAAGAGACGTGAATGAATACTTCTGTCTGTGACCTCAGATCAACCAGCCTACCTTAACCTTGTTTAATAAGGCACGGCCAATATCAAGCATGCAGTCAGTCCAGTATAGATGCTTGATAGTCCCCACACAAGTGGGATTTGTCGTAGCCGAGGATTCGGGATCTGAAAGGGAAACGGAGATATGGCTTCTTCTAATCCCTACATCCATGAGAAAGATTCCCAAAGACGGCAATGGCAGTTAAAAAGTTGGGAGCTAGAAATCTCGATACGGGTTAAAGTAGACGCGCTGCCATTGTGTTGACAAATTACTCAAATTACCTAATAAAACTCAAACTACGCATGAGTAGAGTAGAGTTGAGTAGTACCTTCTATGCGCTGCTATGTATTTCCTAACGCAGACATGATCGATTATTGCTGACCCTGAGTTAAGTAATATACCCAGGTAATATGCGAAGGCGTGTTCTATAACTAATCAGGAAGCTGGTCGCGGCATTACTATCTACAGCTCAGAAGCTAATTATACATAGGATACAACTCACAATCCCAAGCGAGCAAACCATTACATATCACAGCGCTTTTCTATCTCAAAATTTATCTCGATAGATAGTTTCGCCTTGTAGCAGGCCAACGTATTTACTTGTGACAACACCACCCTATAATCTTCTATAGAATACTTGTATCAAATTAAAAAGCATATCGCTCACCAAGCAACGAGACGCGGCGTTTCTAGATCCCACGAACCCGAAATCTTTATGCGAATAAGTGTTACATTACTCCTCATTCTTGGTATCCGCTCACGACAACGAGCTCAGATCAATACTAGATAGATAGTTAGACGAGAGATTACGCTTGGGGCTCTATATCTAGCACGTCGATAATCCTAACAGGCATGTATATACTCACGAACACGGCAATCACGATGTCCTTACAAGCAGAGCACTTGAAATCCCACTCCGCCAACCACGCAGCCGGCAAGTGCGAGATGAACATCAAATCATCCACGTACCAATCCTCACCCAGCTTAATCGTCTCCTCTCATACCTATCATCTCCTCTCCGTCTTCGAGTATGCTCCCACGCTCTCTATTCCTCTGATCAATCTTCACGCGCTGTCTACATCGCAAGCACGGGCGTTCGATCACAGGCCTCTTCAACTATCAACCCACCTGTGGCGACTTCGACAATTCGATGAAATCTGTGTCCGGAGTAGCAAATGTATAGTTCTCGTCATGGTGTGGGTGGGTGGTTGTACGATGTAGATATATCACTAGAGAATGACAGGGAACGCTACGAGCTACGAGCTACGGGACGAAAACTTCTTCGCCTGTATATCAGCTTGAATGACTTCTTGCGAGAGAGAGAGATACCTCATTACTGTCAATAGCGGCGATATCTAGATCCTAACCCACTGACCTGCAATCCAGCCTGACAACCAACAACCAACATCTCACGAATATGACCTTCCAACCTTCCCGTCGCGCGTAGAAGTTCCTCCCAACCATCCATCCACACTCAGACCTAGCACCAGCCACACCCAATGCAATCTCACCTGCGCCACACCCCCTCTTCCCATCCCAGTCATCATCTCCATCCTCCAACATCAGCGCTTAACCCCCCCACCCCCCCCCAACCAATCACACCCCCGCACCACCCTCTGCCCCACTTCTGCACACCATCCCCCTCCCCATCCCCCTCCCCATCTCCTATCCAATATCATCCTCACAACTCCCAGCATCTTTAAGCGCCGGCAAGGATCCCAACCCAGGATCGTGGATCGCGAGCCTCGCCGCTTTACATTTCCATCTCCAGTCCAGTCCACCACGCTACGTTCCTTTGCAGACGAGCTTATCTAAAATTATCTCTGCTGCGATGCGCTTGTTGACGCCGCCGCCGCAGCAGGAGATTTCATGGTGTTGTTGTTGTTGGAGAAGATGGTGGTGGTGGTGGTGGTGGTGGTGGTGGTGGTGGTGGTGGTGGGTGTTCCTGCAGGTCCATCTATCTTCGATTTTAAGCATAATCGTGTCTTAGAAACAAGCGACCTCCCAATACCTACTTCCCAACACCTCTCTATCACATACCTCCCTCTATCACATACCTCTCTAGCAAACAATCCACTCGTCTTCAAGCGTATAAAACGCTTCCTGTAGTACACATCCCATCACATTCCCTCTAGACATATCCACCAACTCAACATATCCACCACCAACTCATGTACTCACCACCACTAACTCATACTCACCACCCCAAAACCAAGCGCGGAAGAACCAACCGAAGCAACAGTGTTGGTCGTGTCTCAGGAGTATATATGGCTTCGATCCGTGCCGGTACTTGTACGTAGTATCTCACATCACATCACATCACGGCGCACAGCAGGATAACAAACGGTGCCATGACGGACCGCGCCTCTATTTCAGCACAGAACACGTAGCGTAGCGTGGAAGTCGCGAATACAACAACAAACAACGGCCGTGATTCAGACCTGCATCGATCCAATTGATTGGAGACATCGGGGTGGCCTTGTTGTGGCCGGCCTGCGTGTCTGGTTAGATGTGATGGGTCTCCATTGGGCAGCCTAGGAGTTGGTTGTTTGGATGGATGGATGGATGGAGTAAATGTGTTATTTAATCCTTATAATTGATGGATAGATAAATAGATAGACAACTAGACAACCCTCCCTCTGTGGTATCACTCACCAACTCTCAAGTAAGCATGCGTGCCTCCCTACTTTCAGCCCAACCCGATCCCGAAAACCAAGGTTGTAGTCTGTTGATCCAATCCAATCCGAACCAAAACCCTACCGCCTCAAAGAATATCTCCATAGAACTCCAGATAGAACGCCTGCCTCGCCTGTCTGCCTTGCCTGCCCTTGATAATCAAAAGAAGCCAAAGCCCTCCTAATGCCTGCCGTTGCACCTTCCAATTGACTTCTCTTTCCTGTACTCCAAAACGATGCTCTAGGCGACATGAAACACCGAGCTCAGCTGGGAAAAAAGATATGATGCGATCAAAATGGACGCAAAGTTCGAATTTCATCTGCGAGGAAGTTTTGAACCATCGTGCCAAACGCGCTTGCTGATTTCCTCGCTCGCTTGCTGGTTCTGACATTTCTTCCCAAAAAAGTCCCTCCCAAATGGTCTTACGCCTAAGTTTTCGTAGACAAGAAGTGAATTGCGTAACTCGTAAATGTGCGTGTGATGTATGATGAGGGTGGATATATATGTTGATGACAAAAGAAATAGGTGGCGCAATGTGGTTGTAATGTAGTTGTAATGTAGTTGTAAAGTGGTAGAATATAAATGTCGGAAAAGGAAAAGAAATAGATTTGATATATCTATTCAATCTTCCTCCTCTTCCCCTTTGGCGCGGGAGACATTACTGGAGTATGTGTATAAGTGACGGTCCTTGTAACAGTCTCTCTGATCGAGCGTACGCTTGACCGCGACCCCTTTGCTGGTGACTTGATATCTCCAAAATATCGTCCCTTTGCGCTTTTCTGATCCCAATCATATGGTGAACGTGCACTCCTCGCGCTGAAGGGAGATCGTAATGTTGACGCGCTTCGAGGTGATTCATTGGTAGGAGAGAAGGCTGGAGAGGGTGGTATCCGTAAGCGCCCAAGTCTCCCGGTGGATGGCGCTGAGGTTGGGAAGACGAAGTTATTTGAGGTGGTGGAGGTAGGTGATTTATGTGTTTCGCAAGCACAAGAGCAATCACTGTGATCACTGGAGCTGGTGGAAGGTGCTGAGGTGGGTGTTGTCCTTCCAGAAGATTTATCTCCTGGTGCGGGGCTGTTCATGCCCTTGAGGAAGTCGGTGTAAGCTGTTGGTGGGGTGATTGGAGTCTTGATGAACTCTTCTTGCTTGATGAAGTCGGCGTAGCCAGGCAGAGGGCTTCTTGCAGAGAGGGCGGATGGACCAGAGAGCTCGGAGGGGAAGGTCGAGGTTAAAGGTGTCTCGAGCTGGGCGAGCTTTGGCTTGGTAGTAGTAACTGCAGCCATGTTGAAGATTCCTGAGATGATATAACGAATGTCCGTAAGTATCAAAGGAGTGACGTGCAATTGAGCGCTCGAGGTGCAGATGCTACAACTGGCACCAAGCTGCTATGACGGGGCAGTAATCGGGAGAGGTGAAAAAGGTACGAAGGCGTTGGGTTGAGGGAAAGTATTATAATGTGATGGCTTTCAGGACCCTTGTCAATGTTTCTTGTTTCCCTCCTTGTTTCCCCAGTGGATGGTGGGAGGTGGTGGGCGGTGGGCCCAAAGTGAGCGCGTCCGTGTGAAAAGGCTGCAAGGGTTGTGACGAATATAGAAGTACTGTACTTGGAAGTACTGTAGCAGCCAGTGCTAACGAGTGTAAGCGGAGGGCGATGAGTGGATGGGAAGGAGAGTGAAGGGTGGTTAGCAGAGCAAAGGCGCTTGGGGCTGGAGACGGAGACGGAGACGCAGGCGCATGCAGCAGCAGCAGCAGCAGCAGAGGAGGGAGATGCAGGTTGCAGGTTGCAGACCCAGCAAGTTTGTTGTCAAGGTGGTGATGATGATGATGATGCTAGGCTGGTGAGGTAAGGCGAGTGTGATGTGAGTGTGATGTGAGCGCGAGGTGAGAGAGCTGTGAGAGCTGTGAGGTGTGCCAGCAGGAAATGAAGAAATAAAAGCGGCGAGGGTGCAACGGGCCAACGAGAGGTGGAGAATCGGACAGCGCAAGGACCGCCAGCCACTCAAAGCGTCGAAGAAGGGCTCGAAGAGGAAAGGTCGACGTGGGAGTGGAGGGTTCAGGTTGCTCAGTCAGGTTCAGGGCTCAAGGCTAAGGCTGGCGCTGGCGCTGGCTCCAGTCAGGCAGGGAAACGCTGTGTTCCTCTGCTTCAGATGCGATGCGATGCGATGCGACGGATGTGATCCAATGTTCAGACGGCGAGGTACGGAGGACTTCGAAGTACGAAGTAAGAGGCAGAGGCAGAGGCAGAGGCAGAGGCAGAGGCAGAGGCAAAGCCAGAGCAGTCGAAACAACGTCAGAGGTACGCGGGACCTAGCAAGTGACGGGTAGGGTAAGTAACCTGGACTGATCGGAAACACTGCTCCTAGAAGTCCTTCGTACGTGGTGTTGAAGCAGCAGAATTCAACTGGGCGCGACGCGGATTGGCTGTCCTTCGTACAACCGTAGATGTTCTCTTCGTTCTTGCAGCGGGCCAAACGACTGGATGTGATTCGTGCCTCGACCGTGCAGGGCAGAGCAGCGTGAGAGAGCGTCTGTACAGTACAGTACTTCGTAGGAGGGGCCAGATGAAGCTACGTGATTGGCCCAGGAGAAGCCAATGTGCGATGTCGTCCTATTTCTGGAAGCCACCAACTATACGTCCGTCCTCCGTAAGAGTCTGGACGAGAGGAGCGGGGACCCTGTTGGCACGAGGTGGGCGCGAAGAAAGAGACGAAATCACCGCGCAGCGGGGCACAGAGCAGCTGGAGCCGATCTGATTGGATGGACCTGGAGAGCGCTCAAACGAGGAGGGAAACACCGTCGAGGGAGTCCTTCGAGAAGCTGAGGTGCTTGAGATTGGAGGCGGCAATATGTGATATACGACAAGGGGGAGGCGTGTAAAGAAAACCGGATGAAACTAAGTCAAGTGCCTGTCAAAGGACGTGGAAGACGTAGAGGACGTGGGAGAGTGAAAAGACTATACTTCCTTCCGCCTATTCATTCTGACTTCACGGGGAATCTCATTGATTATGTACTTTGCCCATCTTTGACGCCCTCATGGTTGTCTGCCCCTTCTCGCGACTCTTCTTACAACATGGCCCGCGCGGCAACATCATCTCTTCTTCATCGTGGCCAACTTCTCTTTGGCTGCGTCGCTACAGGCGAATGATGGTGGTCTACTTCTCTATTCCTAGAGGCGTCGAAGCTAATCCCGCGCGCTTCTGTCTGTCTTTGGGGCTCTTCGACGGAGCCGCCAGCCACGATGAACGTGCAGAGTAATGTAGGAAGAGGCTCAAGTGACTTTGAGTGGCTGCCATCTCCTATTGAGCCAATGGAAACATGTGGGACAATTCCAAGGTGGAGTGAGCGAATCTGCGCGCGCCTATCGTGGAATATCCCCATTCCAGATCTAGTCGCCTGGTCTAGTTGAATGAGGCCAGTCCTAGGACTGACTTCCTGCTTGTCTTCTATGGTTGTTCTCTGCGAGGCCATGCTCTTCGACCTGTAATGGGGCTATCCACAACCTTAACGCCATATGATGGGTTAACGGCTTGATGGGTATCCGCGTCACTGGTTCGTTGAGATGACTTTCTATTCTCATGACCTCCACAATGGCCCTCACGCAGCGCCAACATAATCTTTGTTATCCAATGTTGGATACAAATCTGTATAGCTTTGTGACTGGGAGGGTGTAGTGCACCAGATACTTCAACATTGGAGGTTTGATGGAGCGCTGCCTTTTGGCGCCAGATTAATGATCCTCCTCGAGCATGAGAGTTGCCAGGAATAGAAAGATGTAGCTATTTCTAGTGAAGGGAAGACAGAGTACATGAGAGAGTTGATTGCAATTTGCATTTTATGTCAAGTTACCACTGAGTAAGCTCGTTAATGTGGTAGGAAGATGAGACGAAGACTCTGAGATTGGAGAAAAGCCTTGAAGAGATAGACAACTTCTCGTTACGAGGGTTGAGGCCACCCACAGGAGATCTGTTGGATTGTGGGCCCCCATCAAGCATCGCGAAGGAATGATTGTATGCCTCGTGGCGAGACATGGATTAATCGGGATGATTCTTGGGCGGCAAGATCTCCCAAGATAACGGATCTTTGAGTGGCTGGTGTCAGCATTCGACTTGGGCGGCTCGCCGTCACCTGAGTGTGTTGGCATTGCAATCACACTTCTCGCTTTCTGTTGGTTTCGAGTAGAAGACTGGGAGTGTCTGCTCTTTTGGAAGCAATGTGAGGCGCCAGGAATCGAGGCTGATGTTCTGATGTTGACTTTTCATTTGCTCTCTCGGATCAGTCGAGGCACGGGATCATGGACTATGATCACTGGCCTTTCAAAGAGAGGATGAGTGATCTTCTCAGTCATCCAATTCTCTGCGCGCCTGATAGAGCAGGATATGAGGAAGTCACCTCGGATGTTCAAGAGCTTCGTCACAATCTTCCGTTGGAAGAAGAAAAGGCTTGTACGTGTCCAGGTCGAGAGACCCTCCTCTTCAACTTCCACATTGTCTGAGGATTTGAGATCGATCGAGACCTATTGAACTCGAGCTTCCATCTAGCACGATGGTGGACAAATCAAACTTCATTCACTCAAATGTGTTTGAAGCCAAACCACGATGCTTTGTGAATAAGCAACAATATGGAGTTTCTGTTCGCCTTATGTAGGAGGTCTGAACAAGTGGACCTCTGAAGTATGTCGCGTAACCTCTTTCGTCTTCGTGAGAGCTCTCTTTAACAGCCGGCCTCAAATTTCCCGAGTATTATCTGCCAATCGGCGAAATCTTTTCGCAACTCAGCAGATACCGCATTAGGAAATCCGATTCTTATCTTTGTGATGTCTCAGACCAACCCTCCGAAAAATATCCGTGGATAGCATACCAAAGTGAAAATTGCATAGCATATTGTGTGATGATGAAGAGGCCCGACGACCATCTGTGGATAGATGTCGTATGAGATAATATAGTAGAGCAAATATGGAGACGAAATCTTGACAAATACCGTCCGCCATCTATGCATGATTCCTCGACTGCCGACACGGATGACCTAGGTCTGGGAATTTCTGACTGATCATCGAAACTTTCCCGTTAGAATGAAACGAGATGATAATGTGGGACGCGCTTTCTTTCCCCGATATCTCAAGGTGATATACTCCGAAAATAGAGGACTAACTGGTGACCGGGCCTACAGAAATGTCGGCCCGGCTCCCATGACATTAGACAGCCGAAGCGTCCAAGTATATGGTACCTCGATACCTCAGACGAAACGATGCCGGGAGAAAAACGTGGTTGTCTTGTGAGCGTGTAGCTTGTACAATGTCAGCAGCAGTGAGACGAGCATAGCAAGACGCATAGGATTCGCTACCTCATGTGGTTTTTGTTGCACAAAAGTGCAGAGCAGAAAAAGAAGCTTCCGGAGAGATTGGATGATGGGAAAATCCGCATTGGGGACTGGAATGGCATGAGAGATCCAATTGCGGCATCTAATTGCAGCAGTCGGTCGTTCGAATCTCTTCCGCACGGTGTGGTCGTTTCTCAAGCATTCCCAACGAGGTACGAAGTAATTCCGAATACGCCAACGCTTGGTGTTTTCGTCAGCATGTTTCTTTTTCCAGCCTTCTACTTCGTAGAAAGTCAAGAGGGGATTCAGGGGCATTAATTGGACCGATTCGTACGGCCACTAAGTGATGTTTTATCGATCATGATACTGAATACTGTACGTAATAATGGGCGAGTTCATGGCTTTGGGTCGATCGTTCTCCTTCGTCAGGAGAAAGAGCGGAGGCAAGCCGACAAGAGGGCCGACGCCGACCCCTCCAAGAGGCTGCGTCTGTGGGTGTCCGTCTGGCGAGGAAGAAGGCTTAATCTCCCCCAGCTCATTGGTTCCTGGGGCGAGGAAATCGAGCGACCAGTCAATAGGGCCTGATCGACGATCGTCTGATTGATCAGAGACACGAACCGCAGCGCCTTTTCGGGACAGACGACCGGTGTCACGGTGGACCAACCTATCTCGGTTTCGAGGTGCAGGAGGAGCCTTTGCAATTTGCAAACCAGACAATTAGAAGTATTGCAAAATGCTCTTGAATTCAGCCCGATTCATAACCCTGCTTATTGGGTATTTAGCTATTTAGCCCGCACCCCTGAGCTCGGCCTCTGTAGCAGCGAGTTTAGCGAGTCTAGCGAGGTACAATGGTTTTGGTGTGGTGTCTGGTACAAATCGAGGTACCCGAGGAGAGCTGGATGTGAATGCTGGCTCCGGATTCAGCGATTCATACCGTCTTCATAGGGACTCTCTCGAGCCAGATGCTGCTAAACTCGCAGCAGCCCCCTTCTTTACCACCCAACAAGGCCTCCATTTGCAAGACTATCACCACCTACGCGCACCAAATCTACCCACCTGCAGTCTCGCTCTCCTACTTCGTACACTCCTACGCTCCGTTTCCGCTCCTCCCCCCTCGCTGCCGTCCTGCCAGTGCAACCAAGAGGTAAATACTTCGAAGTACGAAGTATACAGAAACAAACCTCACCTCCTGCAGCAGACTCCCAAGAGGCAAAGCGGTTTAGCCGGTCAGCGTTCTGGCTCTAATCCGTAGAGTCCAGACTTCAGCCCCAGGCTTGACCTTCCATTCTGATTCTTTTCCCGACCCCCCTGTGAGATGGTTATGGATGGTCCTTCGTCAATCGTGCGGGTGGTTTTATTGGGACGAGAGCTGATTCATGGCTTAACACAACCCCATCTCCGTGCCTGGAGCTTACTGGCTCACCCCGTAGAATGGCAGCACTGGGCCACCGTATGGAAGAGATGGATATTAAGCGGTCCGTACTGCCGCGTGTGTTTGGGCAGGCTTTGCGCATTAAGGCCTTTCCCATTACGTGCAGCGCAGTTGATTGAAGGTTGAATTAGAGTGTACGGAGTACTCTCACTTGCCGGACCCTTCGTATATTACCATGTGGACCCCATACATGTACTTCTCCAGGTTTTGAACATCGTCTCTCAGTTCCTCGAGTCCTCGACGACGAGCCTCTTCCTCCTCGCTCTGTCGCCACGACACATCACCACTATGGATTTCCAACACACTAAAGGGACGTTTGAGTTGGCGGGGAAGCAGTTCCCTCGCGTTACGTGGTATAGACAAAAAGGAATGCGGGGGTTGTATGTGTGTTTGTTGTTCGTCGTCCTCACTTCGGCCACAAATGGATATGACAGTTCTATGATGAATGGTCTCCAGAGTCTGGAACAATGGCAGGATTGTGAGTACTCAGTAGCTTAGCTCTCGAAGTTGACACCACTGACATTCTGTCAAGATTATAATCGGCCATCGCCATCGCAATTAGGTCTTTTGAACGCTATATGGCCGGTCGGGTCGCTTGTGGCCCTACTATTTGTCCCTTACACAGCCGATATGTTGGGAAGACGAGCGGGAGTGATGGTTGGTTGTTCAATTATGCTCGGTGGGGTTGCGCTCCAGAGTCTTGGTTTTACGTTTGGAATGTTCGTCAGCGCGCGGTTCTTCATTGGATTTGGAGTCGCCATTGCCCATGGAGCATCGCCCCTTTTGATAACGGAGCTTGTTCACCCCCAACATCGCGCTATTTACACGGCCATTTACAACACCACATGGTATATGGGAAGCTTTCTTGCCGCATGGTTGACGTTTGGTAAGTTTGGGCCATGGATTGTTTGCTGGAGGATCAATTAAACTAATTCCATAACAGGAACGGAGAAAATTAACAGTGACTGGGCATGGAGAACACCATCTCTTGTACAAGCATTACCATCGGCCTTACAAATGTTTTTCATTTGGTTCGTACCCGAATCGCCACGATGGCTAATCTCTCGAGGCAAGAATGAACAAGCATTGAGAATTCTCGCCAACGCCCATGCTGTCGGGGATAAATTAGATGAAGTAGTACAGCTCGAGTATGCGGAAATCCGAGGAACCTTGAAACTCGAGCAAGAGCTGGAAGGTAATCGATGGAGTGAACTCTGGTCAAAGCCAGGCAATCGACATCGTCTGATAATTTTGATATCTCTCGGATTCTTCTCGCAATGGTCTGGAAATGGTCTTGTCAGGTACGGCTTTAAAATTTCAACATGATGGTAACATAAGCTGATTTATTTTGAAGTTACTACATAGCCACCGTCTTGAGACAGATCGGCATCACGGATTCTACACTTCAACTCCTTATCAATGGTGTTCTGCAATTCACGAATATCATCGTCGCCACTGGTATGTGCTTCTTCGTCGACCGTCTTGGCCGCCGAACGCTGTTCCTCCTATCTACATGCGGCATGTTCGTCACTTTTGTGGTTTGGACGATCTGTTCGGCGCAGTTTGCCATTGGGCAATCAAAAGCATCTGCAAATGCAGTGGTTGTGATGATATTTATCTACTATGTGTTCTACAACACCGCTTGGGCTGGACTGCTAGTAGGTTATGGCGTAGAGATTTTGCCATACAACATCCGCGCAAAGGTAACATGAAAAGCAATCTCGAAAATTTCTTCACTAACACGCTCAGGGTATGACTATCATGTTCCTCGCCATCGACCTTTCGCTTTTCTTTAATCAGTACATCAATCCTATCGCACTGTCGCGGCTAACGTGGAAGTATTACATCTTTTATGATGTCTGGTTGGTCTTTGAAATTTTCATTATTTACAAGTTTTTCATCGAGACAAGGAACACGCCACTGGAGGAGATCGCGAAGCATTTCGATGGAGAAGGCGCCATTATCGGTGGAGCCGCAGCCAACGATAAGTCAAGGCAACTCGCCGCCGAAATTGACAGAGCGGGACCTTTCCCAGTCGAGAGCACTTCGAAGGAAGACGAAAAGGCTCAGCCGGCTGTGATTGCTAGCTCCGTCTAAAGTCGGCGCAATCTAAATGATGGAATGGTTGAATGGGGAACATTTCGATGGCGATTAGCCTGAAGAGTTTGACATTAGGCTCTTCCACGTGGGGTTGAACTTGGTTCTCCTCAAGGAAATATTTGCATCGCCAACGCTGGAATTGACGGACATACCATAATCCTCGCAAAGACGCACGCTGGACAATGAGGTCGCATACTCGCCAGCTTGGAGTTTGTGGTGCTATAATCGATGGGCCCAAGTCAGAGTCGTCACGAGTGGTTAATTTCGGATTCGCTCACACCACGCACGATTACTCATTGTCTAGAAGGCGCACTGCGGCAGTCGGCTGAACTGGTCGACAAAGCTCAGTAGAATGAAGTTCCTGGACTTGTTCAGGATTCAGAGAGCCGAGTCGGTGATTGTTGGTCCGGAGAAGATCGTCTATAACATATTGGACGAGGACAGCAAAATCAGGTGGATATTACAGGGGGAGGATATTGATGGATGATTGATCCTCAAATCACTGGACGAGCCAGATTCTAAGTTTGCTACTTCCTTATAATGGAGTCATATAGAGCTGCGGTAGAACATATTGTAATCAAGATGTAAAAATAAAAATCTAAGTCTCAACCATCTTTTCCCCATAATTTTCCTGTGATAGGTGAGTGTTTCAACCACGATTGCAATCCAAAGCCCGGACAGGAGATTAGCGACTGGTTTTCATTCAACGAGTCTCCGAATCCAGTTAATGAAAGCAGACTTGTTCAGATCGTCATTTGCATTTGCTCGAAACAACTCCAGACGCACAGGTTTGAAGATCCAACTCTGCAAATCGAAACCCAGACAGAAACCAAAAACACTCCATCGCGAAGACTGAAACACTGAGATCAAAGCACCAGCTGACTTGCATAACCAATTCTCACATTCGAAATATCTCTCTAGGGAGTGACTTCAGGAAGTGACGTTCATCTCAGATACTGACTCTATGGAGCCGGACCATCAACACTGGCTCGCGAGAAGTTGAATAATCCAAAAGGCCAAACATCGGGATGGCCGAGATGAGCTGGTCCTCGTGGCGCTGAGCTATTGGGAGCGTCGGCGAGGTAAAGCATGGAGGATGGATTGAAGACAACATCGACGCGGTCATGTACTGTACATAGCATAGCGTGAGGGATGAGAGTAGCTAAATCTTCCGATTTGAGGACTTGTTCATCATGTCGTTTATGGCCTCAATAAAGTGAGAATTGGGATTTCTTCTGGAAGCTTTACGAAGTACTCCGTACAAAGTGACTTTTCTGTTCCGGCCTTCCTAATTACAACATCACTAGCGGCCAATAACCGAGGAGGACGTTATCGACTAGCGTGGCTCCCTCGGGCCAGGCGCAAAATAAACCCGATGATTCGGAGCCGGAGCCTCAAAAACCACAGCAGGATCCACAGAGCATAGCATTTCAACTCCACACGACTTCTCAAGTGCGTGTCCTTTCTCACGCTCCTTCAAACCCAAGGGAGAATATAACGCGCCATCTGCTCTGACGTTGTGTTCGAAGCTATTGCTTTCCAGCGCATACCAGTCAGCGATTGCAATATCGACGCGACAGCCCCTCATCCAGATAAGCTCGCAAACTCGAAGCACAGAACGCGCAGAGCTTTTGCAACATGGACACCTCAAACGTCTCAATTTTCAAGACGTACGACAAGCCAAAGGGCCAGGGCGGCTCGGGTTCGTTTGCGACGTACATGATCATCGCTCGTAAGATGTCTCTTCCCCGTTATCCTAAACGTTGCTCAACTAATGGTAAATCTAGCAACATGTTTCTTCTTGGGCATGCTTTTCTCGTCCTTCCCATACGACTTTCCTCTGCTCTGGACCTCCGAGATCACGCCTGATGCATACTACGACCAGCTAGAAACCCATCTCAAGTTCATCCACGCATCTCCCCCCATCATCCCACGAATCCTCCACATTGCGATCTCGATCGGCTTCATCGGGTTCTTCACCAAGCTCTTCAAGCCTTCCGAGGCTAACCTCCTCTTTGATGGCGCATCTTTGGTTCTCTATGTCATTGGCGTCGTAGTCTATATCACCAACATCGTCAAAGGTCTACGAATCGTCACACTTGGAGAATACACCGTTCCCGCAGATAGCACTGAGGTAGCTATTGGCCGAGAGGATAGCTTAAGAGTTATGGCTGCCAGCAACACCATTCTAGCGTTGGTACTTGTTGGTGTCATTGTCTTGCAAGCTGGACAATGGTATGCCGAGAGAAAGGAGCAAGACGAGATCCAAAAGTTTGAGGAGGAGAAGGAAGAGAAGACCGCTGGGGGCGCCCGGAAGGGCTCTGGACATGTCACACGTTCTGCGTCGAAGAAGAAGCAATGAGGTGATTGCTGCGATTCTGATTCAATGAGGGAGCAAAGTTAATAGTGTAATTATCTACATACTGGATTTGGTATGCGGCATTCCTGAATAGATATCTCCTATGTATTAACAAAAAGCCTGATATCTATACACCTCCTATCTTTTGTCTTTAGACCCAACGTACGAGCTCCCCGATGTATACTGATGTGCAGCTCTACTAACTCAACATTCTTCGGAAATGGCGCAAGTGCGATCACGCTTCCAAGCACCCTGCAGAGTTCACTCCTCGAGCGAGGATGGAATATCAAAGAACGACGTTTGTGGGACCTAGTGGATTCTTTCCCGTTTCTCCTCCGGAAGGATCATATATTGCTAATAGCGAAACTTGGTAAAAGAACACCTTGAAGATATCCTACAAGACGCAAAACGTAAGACGTCTTGAAAGCTGCTAAGTCTCGACAGTGAAACACCTGATATCGTTAGACTTTTCCAGGATTCCAAGAGCGCGGTCAATTTCAGATTACTTGGTCCCTGGGTTGGTCATATCTTATCCTCTGCGCGCCAACGACGACGTAACTTCGCGTCTACTCCAGCCTGTATCGAGCCTTCTGGTTCCCCTCTTCTCGCTTTTTACCACCATCTCTGTCTTCAAAAAGTGCCTTTGCCAAATATGACGGCAGTGCGAAGTGTTTAGGCTGAGAAGTGGTATGGGTCAATGCTGGGAAGTTGTGGAAGATCAAGGAGGTATGAGAGGCGTACGAGATTAGCTGGTTAAGCTGCTTACGTGTAGTATTTTATGCTTTTATGTTAATCTCTTGCTCGTGGGCGGGTGGAGCGGCGAGGTGTGAGTGCACTTTGTCTCCTCGTGTATCGATGTGCTATCAGGCTTCAGCTCATCATTGTCCTTTGTCGACGGACATAGAAAGACAACCATTATCTCCAGACCATAGCACATATCCATGACTGATTCAACGGTGAGCGAATGATGGAGATTGCGAATCTTTTAGCTTTACTCCTCGGAAGGTTTCTCGTTAATGCTTTTGGCTTAAGCGATTCTTCAACCCTGATTGTATAGAACAGGCGTTTGATGTTATTTAACTAAACGAACATAATTAGCGATCTGCCATTCGTCTTCTAATTTATTATTGCCTCTTTTCACAAGTGTAAAGAAAGAGATATCGCGGAATTAGACGATTCGTCGAAAGAATGTTAACATGTTAAAACACTCCTATATATATCCATATGAGAAATAGCTTGTTCGTTGAAACTCATAAGCTGTGCCCTATGTAGATTGAAATCTTGAGCTAGTAAATGAAATGTGGCTATGAGCGTCTTCCTGTTTACTTCCTGTTCAAATATGAAACAATTTCGTATATAAAGTTGAATGAAATGATTAATCAACGCCGAACGAGCCCTGTTCTACGAAAGATGAACATTAAATGCGTCTCATGGTCTGTGACCACGAAGGAAGATATCCTTCGATATTGTTTCCCGAAGAATGGAGCTGGTTGCGAGCACTAAGAGAGCTCGTACCGTTTCTCAGTCAAAACTGGTGAGCCATCGACACAAATTTCAAGTTTTCTCCGACTCTACAGTATCCTCGTAAAAGGCCGCTCCCTCGGAAATCTTGAGTTTCTTATTCGGAGAGAGAGCATCCATGATGGTCGTCCCTCTACTCCCATGTTTCTGTGGTCCCTTTAGCCTCTGCGTATATCCAACTTCAAGGGTCAACAACTGCTCCTGCATCACCCTCAACATATCCGCCGCGAACCCATCATGCTTGTTCATTTCTCTCGCAAAGCGGAATGTCGTTCGCGTGTTGATACTGTGAATCCACGGCTCGAAACACGCCAGAGCAAGCTGTCTTCGTAGAGGATGCTGTTTGGGAAACTCAATGGCGCAGAGGAGGTGTGAGGACAGAAGGGCTTCTCAGTTTTGGAGGAGGATTGCTCGGATTCTGCTGAGGACAGGTGCGCAGGAACCTTTTAGTTCGAGAGTTCTGGCGAGGGTCCAGAAGGAGATTAGGCGTGTTATCTCCAAAGAATCTTGCCCCGGGAGAACGTTGACGACTACATCTATAGGAAGTTAGTGGCCAGAATTTCTAAAAGGTTTCTTGATATCTTCGGTTCATTCGGACGTCGGAAGAAGCTGGCTAAACACACGAGGCAAAGTCCATCTATGATGACGAGATGCAAAATTAAGACTTACTATGTTGCCACAACCATTGTATAACTAAATCAAAAGTACCCTTAGTAGCCTTCTCGAGTCTCAATTTCTGTGCCACAACTTTCCCGGCAATTCCCTCGAAGGCTCTAGCAAAGAATGAAGAATTCTCGCAGAGGAGGTCTTTGGAGAGTATATACTCTTTGTCCTCGACGATGATGGTCACTCGTGCCCCAAAAGAATATTGGTGCATCCGCCTTTAAATTTCTTTCAGCGTGGTTGTTCTGTGAATGTTTATGGAAGGAGAGGAACTTACGCAGCGAAGTCGGGCGCCGACATATCCTTCAAATGAACGTCGCTTGTAATTACTCTCTTGCTGGGTGGTGGTAGTGACTGAGGGTCATCATCTTCGAGTTCGATGACTTCTATCTTTCTCTTCATGCCCTGAATAGACGGCTTCACGTCTTCATCTTCGTTGCCACTAGATGTACCCAGCTCTCTTTTGATAGCTCGGGGCGATGAAGATGTTTTGATACTTGGTGACCTGACACTCTTCGTTTTCGAAGGAGGTAACATGTCGATGGTTGCTGCTTGATTCTGCTTGTGTGTATTATTGTGTACTGGAGCTTGTTAATGAGATTGTAAGTATATAATTCTGGATGTGCAACGAAGATGATTGTTAAGATTAAGGTTGTAATATTCCCCGTTGTTTGTTCTGTCGAGATGAGATGGTGATGATGTTGTAAGATGTAAATGTGATGTGATTCTGCTGGGAATGCTATACGGAGTAGCTGGTAATCGAATCTTTTCTCTGAAATAGAAGCGAAAGTGACGATGGGCGTGGCGAGATCCGAGAGTATCGTAATCATTAACACGATAGAGTATCGAATCGACACCTAAATGCTTACTGCTAGAGTATAGTTAGAAGAAGAATTTCCTCGAAGCCTGTTTGTCCCCTTGGGTAATCTGATGCGCTAATTAAGTATGATGTGCCGAGTAGTATAATACTGTTAGGATGGATCTTTTATTGAAGAATTTGAAGCTCGGACAAGAGAAACAGTTTAGCTAAGGCTGTGTATATCTCTTTGTTAGCTATTTCCTTTCCGGGATTATTTCGCTGAACAATCAGGCCACAAGCTAGTGCTAAACGACCAAGCTATAAGCTAGTCTACTATGTCCCGGAAAGAAATATTTCTCACAAATAAAATATATAATCCGACTAGCTAATAGGTCCTTTTCGTTTATAAGATAGATTATTATAATAGAAATTCGGGGGCCTGTTCAGGTAACGGCTTCCTTGTATAGGTTTAGTTAATATAATATTCCTACCTATGGAAGGGAAATTAGTAATATCGTAAAGCCTCTGTGTATAACCTGTTTCTACTTTCGACGAGACTAGTACTATGTAAATGTATAAATATGTAGTTTAATATTAGCTAAAGTAGTTAAACTATCTTGTTTTACCTCCCCTATTCAACTTGAGTAGTGCGAATCTGCCTCTAGTCTGTAGGCTACTAAGTAAGGATATAAGACGGGAACTCAATTCAAGGGGTAAATCGTAGTTATGTGCACGTTATTCTACTAACCAAGCACTCGAAATTGTAGCGAATCCAGGGCCAGGTAATCAAAAAGTTCGGGACTAATAAAGAGCCCGCTTGAGTGTTCACAAACAAATACTTTGTGAACTCTCGGACTACGCTATTTCGTTTAGAATTCGAAGTCTGTGGGGAGATATTCTGTAAGCCTTAACTTAAACGCGTTCGAGCAACTGACCCAACGCTATTTAGGTTCAAAGCGCAACCTGACGATGTATATACACTACCGGCGGTATGCCTACTTCCCCTGCTCGTGCGACAAGCATAGTGTTCTTGGACACTAGCATCGACTTCGGGGATGTACCTCGCTTAAGCTTAGCAGGTTTAGTATCAATAGCCTCATCCTGGAAACCCTTTCAACCCTACCGCATTACTATTAATCTTGTGCTCCCACGGTCAAATGTGAAGCGTCCTGTGTGGGATAGATCCGAAACAGAACAGTTATCTGTTCAATGACGACATTGAAGAAGAGCATCGGTAGACCATCTGCCAGCTTAATAAGGAACTTAACGATCGGTCTGGTAGACTCCGATGAAGAAGTAAAGCCAATCTCGCAATAGCGGAGGTCTCGATTACTATCACCAATCTTTACAAATTACTCATCCGAATTTTCGCAAGTGCAATGGTCTTATGTTCCTTCTTGTAACGCCCTTTGGCCGTGGCGTGACATGATCTTTAGAAGCATCGAAATTGCTCATTGCTGGCTCGAGACTTGTAGTGGAAGTCGCGAGAAATGTTCTTAAAGTACTAATTACTTTACATCTATCGGAATCCCCAGGTATGAGAATTTTGGCGTCCCGAAAAGATTCTCGCTTATTTCCTCTAGATATCTCCATCCTCACGGTTCCAATTGTTGTCTAAGCGACTGACGTAAAACACATCGGTGTGACTCGTGGCGACGTTTCTGCATTGGATTACTAAACGTCTTGAATCCTGAGAATATTTCAATATTGCCACGGTCCTTCCCTTATGAGTCACCGACCCACTATCATACCATATCCACGTGTGTCTCTCGGTTGGCCCCCACCAAAACACTTTCCACTCCACTTGTTTTATAAGTTTACACAAGCACTTTTTTTTTCAATAACAGGCTCAATGGTCTAGTGGTATGATTCTCGCTTTGGGTACTAGCCTAGCTAGTCGATTTGTGAGAGGTCTCCGGTTCAATCCCGGATTGAGCCCCATGTGAATTATCTTTTTGCTCTTTTTGACGGATTTGACTCTCTATAGACGCTAGGATTCCTAGCATAATGATTGTTTAGAGAACATAGTACGCGAGAGAAAGATTCCATTGACTGCCTGGAAATGTAAGAATGCCTAGCTACAGCTGTTAAAGAGATTCAATATTTGGAGTCCAAATTCTCTTTCTGTATTAAACACATCTCTTACTCCAGCTAGAGATGATCGAAAAAGGTAACACACTACTGGGTTATTCTCTCGTCTTCTTTGGCGCACAGTAAAATTTTGTGTCGGCAGTCGCAAAGGTAGACGAAGTCAATTACGATTGCGCCCAAAGACTTAAATCAAAAAACTACCTCATATAGAACACATTGAGTTGAGAGATGGTAATGTCTCTTTCCTTGAGTGTAAGCCGAAGTCTACCGCCCTTTTGTGCATCTCGAGCACAGTTATCATACCGTTTCACTGCGACTCTTTCAAGCTCTAACACTTAAAGGAGAGAACTTAGTTGCCTTCTGCCTCTGCCTTAAGCTACCCAGGATCTGATATGCAGGTGAAATGACCGCATATATATAAGAACACCATTTGCTAGCACTTAATGAAGCTGGTGGGTGGATGTAGAACATAGACAGTCGTTAGACTATCTATGACTTTCAAACAAAGCCTTTCGATTGTCAACGCGAGTTGTGCATCTGGAAGAGGGTTATGATCATTGATTTCCAATCAAGTTGAAAAGATCAACTCTCGTCTAGTGTGTAACGAGAACCTGGCAGTTACCAGATCTTTCATGGGTCTCAGGGAGTGTGCTGTAGGCTTTTAGTTGAAGGTGGATGAGTGGGCCCGTTTTCTGCGTTCGCTCAGGACTCAATTCCTGGTGGTAATTTATGCTTTATCAAGGGCGTATATAGAGATGGATAACTCTTGATGCATACTTTGATTGATGACGCGCAAAGTCTTGCATCGATGTTTGGATGAGATCAGTTCCATACTTGCTGTGTACTAAGTAGCACATCCGGATTAAGCGAGAGAACACATGAGTCGTATCTATAGTTGATGGTAGCAGCAACTTTTATTCGCTTGCTGAACGACATCTGCTCTTGATTCATGTCTGATATTGTCCTCAAGACTGTGGATGTCGATGTCTCCGAGATTCAAGTGAAGCGACCGGAAGGAGATATTCAGATGACGGGTCGGGGTTCACGAAGCTCGATTTACCTTCCGAGGGGGGTCACTGCCCAATAAATTGTTTAGCACAATAACATAATAAACTCCTCGCTAAATACTAACAAAAATTCAGGCCACGGATATCCATTCCCCCATATACACAGTAGTCCACAGTTATTACATGAGAAGCGTAAAAGCTCATTCAAAAGTCTGGGTTCCCCTATCCCCAGGTCCAGTACCATGATACCCCTTCATACTCTGACAAGAGACCAAATTATTCTCTATAAACGCGACATCAACTTTAATCCCATGAACACGTCTGAAAAATGCATCTTTCGTCTCTTCAACATATGGCGCCTTGATCATAATATCGCCTTTGATAGGCACGGGAGCATTGACACCCGTCGAGAGTGTGGTGTTGTATAGGAAGAGCTGGTTATCGCATCCTACTTTTGGATCAGTGAATACCGGTTGGTTTGTGACATTGACGAAGAAGTCCATTGACCACGGACCCGGCTTGGATTGTGGGGTAAATCTCGTGGTGGCGATGGGACATGAGGAGCCGTTGACTGCATATGCGTCGAGAACGATGTCCTTTGATCGCGAATGAGGCACAAATGCGTAAGCTTGATTATGTGGCTTGAAAGTAGCTGGTACAGCAATAGTCCCGTACGCTTCTGTCCCCAAAATAGCTATAGGATTTGAGGCGCTGATTATGAGATGTTTTTGGTATGTGAAAGTCGAGTATCCATCGCCCAGTGCGTCAACAAATGGATATGATACATGCACAGTCTATATGGTATTAGTAAATACATACTTGAGGATACATGATAATCATTACCTGAAAATCATCTAACAATTGTGTCCCATTCATCCCCACATCGTGATCTAACGGCGATCTGATGATGAGCTGTGATTCGCAATTAGCGATTTGCTTACACAATGTATACAATACAACTTATATCTTACAGGATAGTGGTCTTTTGGGAATTTCGGCAGTAGTTTTTGGTACGCTTTTGTAAGAATTTGGTATTCTGATGGGATCAAGGTTCTAGCGAGACTGAGCGGAATTGGAACAACCGCGATCGTCCCGTTTAGTGTACCAGTGATGTTGCCAGGATACGTAGTCCCGATCGGATTTGCAGAGGACTCGCTGACATTTGAAAGAAGTGGAAGTGATAGTGGCGATGCGTGACCAATTGCAAGTGCACTCAGAGCGAATATGGAAAAGCTGAACCTCGCCATGGCTGCGAGCGAGTGTATCTTAGGCGAGTCGTATCCAAAAGTGTATCTCTATTATCAATTAAACAACAATAAAGGATATTCAAAGCAAAAAGATCGAAGACAGAAGTATACCTTGAGATACATTCTTCCGGGAGTTCTCTAATCTAATAATCATAATGTCTTCCCTCTAGGTACTCCATTTCATTTACTAACACCTGCATCTCTACCGGATAGCTCACAGCCGTCCGGCAACAGCGCAGCAAGAGGGTGTGCCGTGCCGCGCAACCACAACCATCAGCTAATGAACAAGACATTTACTTGCATGTGGCGTCCATTTCGCATTTGGTAGACGGAAATAGTAGTTTCCGAATCAAACGCCACGCTCTTCTTCTCCGGAGATGTTACGGTGTTGTTATTTCACGAAAATGTCTGGCAGATCTTAGGGGCTCTGGTGGCTGGATCGTTTGGATGATCCGAGATCTTAGTATGAACGCTTGCCTGCTTAATTTTGGTGACGTGGGGTTGGTCAGACGAATCAGGGTTCGTTATCCGCCACTAATGACTTCTAATCACTTTAGACTTTCGGTAGTTATTCATGGTATTTTTAGTTTCGGCTGAAGATTCCGATTTCCAGGTTAGCTGGACAACACCAGATCTGTCAATGCTCTTTCAAATTGGCCGGCATTTAAAGATACCCATTCATCCAACTCTATGCCATTGCAATTTCTCACGTGAAAACAGGGTGACCTGTTTACTCCAATATAGAACACCATCACTTCAATACCTCACTGTCTTGGTTGCAGTCTCCGTCAGCCCTGCGTTGTCGGCAGATGTGTTGGTTGCATAGCGATCATGCGGAACATATGATGATTCCGAGGCCAACATCTTATGTTTGTTACCAAGGTATTGGCTCCCGGTACCCGGAAAACTTTGTTGGGTGGCAGGGTGAGCATCAAAATAGCATACCAACAATTGTTGCATCGCACTCGGTATACATATTCTCAATGCATATGACTGTGCTCCAAGTCTTAAATCAGAACGTGTTTACGCATGGTTGCAATTGGTTTTCGCGCATGCCACATGCCAGACAAAGTGCATTACCTACTAATCAAAGGAGACGAAACGACTTCTGGTTGTCTTTACTAAGCTATTCAGGAAACCCCGATTGCCGTAAAGAGAGGAGTAAGTTTGGTTCATTTCTCTCCAAAGATAGCAGATTGACGATAGCTATAGGTGTGTTAGCACTTCCAAAGAGGAAACTACTGACAAGAACGAAACCACATCCTACTACTTACTATCTTACCCATCAGTCTACGACATCAGCCTTTATTGAATTGATATGCACACCACCACCAAGAGCACGCCTTCCGCAAATTTCCCACTGAATAAAGGTAACTGGTAAGGTTATTCGACTTTGGCAGATCTTATCGAAAACACAGATTAATCTAATAAATAATAGGAGTCTAGTGGGAGAACGCCTATGCTGTGCATATTCAAAAGCGACCTTCTGAAAAGGAGAATGATAGAGCACTCGGTCTTGAACAGCTCCGTGAATTCGGTCGAGGAATACTGCTGTTAGAGTATTCTTTTTACACGGGGTACTGCACGGTTCAACGTCATCAAAGTTTATGTAAATCGCTTTCACAAGAAGATAGTCTTCGTCCGTCATAGGCCCGTGTCCCGGGAGCACATACACGAAGTACCCAGCAGGACTTCAAAGACGTGCTCTGCGTACGAGCTCCCTTTCCTGCTCCTCCTAAACTCGTAATAGAAACGATATATCGAAGAACATCACTCATGGGTCTCAAGTCATTGTTCACAAATCCTCGGATAGTTAGAAGACAAACAATACCCCATCATTACTGACGAACCTCCTACATTACGCAGAGTAAGACTATGAGCTCTTACTGTTGCTTCCCCTCATACAATAAGTATATCCAGATGCAGATACCCCAACTTGGAGCAGCGCTTCCTCCATTCTGTACACCATAACACTTTTCTGGTAAGATCCAAGCCTGCTATCATTTTGGCATTCTCAGTTTTCTAAGACTCAAGACTACTTCACACAATTGAAGAGCCCTTCAAGTGAAGGAGAATGCATACCACGGTAAACTCCCTGAGAATCGCGGCAGTATCTCCTCAGTCGGAACCTAAGCATGAGAGCTCGTGGACACAAGCATCTGATTTCATATGGCACCGAACTATCGATATTATAAGACTTTCTATAAGCTCGTGTGTATTAGACTTCAAAGCAGTCTAGTTCTCTTTGAGAGCAGCAGTGAATAAGTAGTTACAGCGAGTATCTATCAAATACTTTACATTCCGACGACAGATAATAACACATAGCTATGATTTTGAAGGAGAGGGACCGAGTTCATCGATTTGGCGTTGACTACAGGTTCTGTGGCTCTGGGAAGTTAATCGGATACTGGTATTTCGTAACACTTTCTTTCCGATGCTAGTTGATAGATGGGAGACAGGTTATAAGTCCCCTGATTTCGCGCCATTCGCTGGTGCCCCTTGATTTCGCGTTCAATCACTCAACGACGCAGACCTCCTTTAGTTACTTGAATCCCATCGAGGCTCGTTTGTTCAAGAAGACAATTCGAACGTAATGTCTATAGATATTGCTCAAGATGCTGGAATCCGCACGTATTACGGATACTTCAGATAGCCTCAGCGGAGCTATCATTTCTACTTTTATAACACCGCTTTGCAGTCAGCGCGTGGAACTCCTTAATTCAGTAACATTATGAATGAGTCGTGTGTATACCACCTCTTCTAACATCGAGCACTACTTCTTCCCCCTTCCATTTTAAAATATCGCCAGATCACTTCTCTATCCAAGAGCATGTCATATTGAGGACTGCTTCGGTAGATATAACAGCGATGATTGGCGAAGATAAAGTGCGAGAAAGCTTGCGTATTTCGTAAATTTGTAAGCTACGGTACATGGTTTCTTGTTTTGCGAGATTTTCCCAGGTCTACAAGATACCAACCTTCCTCCTCACCCTCTTCGCCGAGTACTTAATCTTCGGTTTCTTGGAACTTCGTCGTCAAGTAATTTTCTCTTCGAAGCTTTACTGTATTGATTGGTTTATTAAGCCATAGCGAATAAACCACGTCAATTGAGTTATATGGACCAGTCCAAAAAGAATGCGAGTGTAAGCGGGTTGCATATTTCGTATGAAGAGATTAATATGGCGATTCGTAGCAGAGGCGCTGTACAGTACAATTCCAATTTGAGTACCTGAAACAATAGCCTCAAAACACCATTGAAGGGTCCTCCCGTCCGACCGTACTCGTTCCCAAGCCTCAAAATCTTGATCCCGTTAATAAATACACGTTCCGTTGTATAAAGAGCTGCAATCAAGGTTGGATAGGATGTTATTCGGGAGCAGATGGTCTTACCGTAAGAATATGACTTATAAGAACCCGTTTGCGTTGCGTTACATGGACTAGTCAAAAGATAACACGAGTGCAATAAGTTACCTTACTCGGCCTGGGTCAATAAACCAAATAATACGGTATACGTCAACGCCAAACTCACGCTCGTTTTATGATGACGGACGGCGAGTATATAGATGCTCGCCGACTTCTCGTCCGCGTCTCGACGTTCGTCCCCTAAGAAGGTTGATAGAAGTCCTTGCTTTGCTTTGTTGATTTCGACATCGATGGTGGAGGTTATCACTTGTCGGAAGGTGCTGAAATGTATTGTTCTTGAGTAAGGTTTGTCGGTGGGTCTAGGGCGAGCGATAGTAAGGTACGTAGTAGAAGTTTTATACAGGAGTGTGGTAGCGTTGTATATGCCATTCTCTACTTGCCAAAGTTAAGCCTTCTCTAGTTCAACTTTATTCAGTAAGGGCTGGTCTCAAGGGAGGATGCTTCGGTTGTCTTGGTTGGGGATCATGGCAGTTGAGAGAGGTGGGAGGCTGGGAAGAGGAAATCGCAGGGGACTTTATCGGATTGATGACCAGCGAGGGGAGAAGCGAGAAAGAGTAGTGAGGAGGATGTGGTGCATACAGGTAGAGATGGGTTTGTGTTGGCGTGGGTTTAAGTGTTGTATAGCATGTTACTTCCATGTACAAGTTAGGGCTCGGCCGGTAATTGTATGGTATTGATATATAGCTGAGTTGTTTCACACCTCCGGGAAAAAGTACACAACTACCCTGAGTCAAGCAAGAACCAAAGATCTTGAACAGCTGGCATGCCCACGTTTATAAGAAACACTCCTCCATCATCAAGTAGATTTTAAGCAATACGGCGAAACGCCACAACATCACATCACCAAAGTCGCGTCATGCACATGGATCATAAAGAACTATGATATATATCGATCAAGCCTTCTTAAATTAATACCAACCCACCCTAAGCTAATAAGGAGCGTTATCTAATACCCATATATACCACCCATCCATCATCGCAAACCACTACAAACCCCTATCCTTCATCAAGAAGCGAATACGCGCAAGCCCCATCGCAAATCCAACATCCAAGTTCCATCCAAATGGAGAACCATACAAAAGATCGCAGCAACGCAAGCCAAAAAAAAAAATCCAAATCGCAAAGCTATGCCGCCCAAAAGACTCGCTGAAAAGTTCAAAGGTAAGGAGTGACGGACGGTGTGATAACCTATGCTTTTGAACGACGGGAAAAATATTGGCTGGAGACTAGTGGGTGCGTGGGGTGGGTTATATCATACTCCCATTAACACTGACTTCAAACCCCTCGCTCTTCTGCTTGAGCGCTTTAGCGAGCATCAACTCTCTCATCCAATCGATCCTCTCATCTCTCGACTTCACAGCGAAATAATGAGTTTTGCTATTCGCAGCCTTCCCATCCGGTCCACCGCCACCTAGCGTGGATTCCCGCTTGCGAAGCCGGACGCCCTTCTCAATCGCAGCGGGGATGAGCTGGAACGCGAACGCCGCTTCGTCTTTCTTGTCTTTCGCGCCGCGGGAGATGTTCATGGCTTTGAACGCGGCGTTGAGTTTCGAGCCCGAGGCGAGAGACGAGCAGGCAATGGCGTAGTCGTCGACGTCGATGTACTCGAGGGTTTCGAGCGCGGAGGAGTCTTTGTGCATGGCGAGACGAGTGCCTTTGAGGGTGAAGTGGTGCTCGTGCCATTCGTGGCGGAGCATCTTGGTTTTGCGCTTTTTCATCCACCCGGTGTGGCCCATGTCGTCGGTGGTTTTGATGGCTGTTATGGGGGTCGCGGACCAGGTGTGGGCGTGGTTGATAGGTGGTGGGTGGGCGGTGGTAGAGGTGTTCTCGTCTACGCGAGGCATGGCGGGCGCGAGAGAGGGACGGCGGGAAGAGCGAGAGAGACTGCGTACTGGGACTGAGGGTGGGGCGTTGCGGTAGTTCATGTTTGGGGGCACGGATTGGGATGCTTCTCTTGCTACAGGTCCTAGGTTGACTGATGTCACTGGGATATCCATTTCAGAAAATGGTGTGCCAAATCTGTAGAGGTTCGATGGGGATTGTGTGATGTTGCGAAGTTCAGGCGACATGGCCTCGGCTCGATCCATACGGTAGGGGGAGAACGCATTGGCTGATGCGGATCTCGGTGGTGGAAGTGTTCCTGCTGGACGAGGAGGTGGGATTGCAAGTCTAGGAAGTCCTCGAAGGCCGGTGTGTGGTCCTTGATGCTTGGGAAACATCTCGTATGGTGGAGTTGGTGGTTCCTCGGACGAGAAGGTCATCTGTCTAGGATCCATATGCTGGAACTGAATGAATTGCTTGACATGCTCTTGAGGATCGCGGGATTGAACATTGCGGAGACTAGATTCCTCTAATGGGCGGAATTGAGGAGCTGTGCCAGGACCAAGAACATCGGATGAAGCGACGACTGAGGGAACGGCATCTGAGATTGGACGAGAGGCTTCAGTAACAGCGTCTGCAGTAAGAGCATTGCCTGGATCGCCAGCGACCCATATCGCACCTCCCTCGGGACTGACTGGGTGCTCATTCTTGAAACTGTCGATAAGACGTTGTTGTTTTCTCCATTTTGAACAATTCTCACCCTTTGAACACTTGTGTGGCCGAGGAATGAGTTGCTCGATGCCAACAATTGAGACAGATTCGAGAGGTGTTATGACGTCTCTCTTTGGCCGTCTCCGAGACTCTGAACGACTTGGGCGATCCTCCGAGTTGCAGTCGAGGCGCAACTTATCTTGTCCACTTCTCGATTGGTTTCTCGATGGCCTCAGAAATTCGGTACGTGGATGCTCAGTGCAAGGCGACGCGACTTCTTCAATGGGCGTCGGTGGTTTTGGTGTGCTAGGCGCACTACCTCTGAGAACATGAATCTCGTTCCATACCTTCGTCCGCTGTCCAAAAGATTGAATGTCCAATTCCCTTAAATCTTCAAACTTCAACGTAATCAAGATGGCACCAGAGATATCGTTTTCTTCGAACTTCTCCACAATCGATGGATCGAACCCTGCATCGTGCATCCATCTCGCAACTTGTATCGGTGACCATGAAGCGACTTCACGCAAGTCCAAATGCTCAACGGCATTTGTCAGCGAGCTGAGGTGGCGATGTCGTTGGGGTATTTGTGGAACTTGCGGAGCATCTGGTGCTGCTTGCTGTATATCTGCTGGTCGGGGTGTCATCGGGGACATGGCTAGTACATATTGTTCGTCTGATGTGAGTGAGGAGTCTACCGAAGCTCGGAATAGATGAGGTCCTCTTGGTCCTTCCACTGGCTTTTTCGCTATAGTCGATGATATTAGATCAAAGTTGAAGCCTTTGAACTCGTTCGAGTCTGGTGTTCGTATCTCTTCGAAAGACGACAAAGTGGTTTCACTTCGTTGTCCAGTCTATGCCGAGATCAGCTCCAATGCATTTCGGCTCAATTATGGTTTCTTACTGAGTTTAAACTCAATCGAGGTGAGTTCTCCTCGTCAATATCACTATCGTCGTCCTCGAAATCGGTATCGAACATCTCTGTGGCTTCTGACATTGGTCTTTCTTTTCTTGAAGGTGCATTTCGTGGCGCCAGCGCCTTCATGTTAAAGAATGAGTCTTGTGGGCGAGCCTTTTGGAACATTTCTATCCTCGACTCGAGAGGAGTCATTGGCGACATTGCAGACTGCTCTGTTGTCAGCATAGATATCCCTAGGAGGCCCACCAGTGGGGAGAGCTTACCATGCTGCTGATTTTGGTGGGGGTATCTTTCAGTGAGGGGAATTGCTAGAAAACTAGCGGTACCGTTGCCGGTGGGTTTCTTGTAAGGCGACGCTGTGTAACGATATGAGCAAGAGATAGGAAATCGCTGGTAATCAAACAAGGTAGCACAACGGAAAAGGTCAAAAGCATCAAGAGGAGGGTCTCGAGGACGACAGCGGCTATGTGAGTATATGTAGAGAATGAGAGAGGATCGTGGGCTTCATAGTCAAAGCGCCATAGGCCAGCACAATGCCGGTAGAAGAACTCTGCACTTGCGATTAAGTGCTCAGAGGGAGTGTTCTGCATGAGGTGGAGGATTGCCCGCTTGTGTGACTATTCTGGACATCTGGCTGGCACAGCGCGGTATGCCCCTCGATCTCGTTGGTCGAAGAAGCGGTCGCTTCGGCTAGGTCTCCTGGGTGATGCTGCAGAGAGGAAGCAGAAAGCTTGGGAAAAGCGACCCATCTGAGGCATCGCGAGCCACATTCTCACCCAAGATGCAGCAGAAAGAGTGCAGAACACTGCCAGTCAGCGGCCGTGAGATGCATCAGAGGCACAGTATTCACAGGATGAGATGCTGAGATGCTAGGAGATGCTTCTATCACTAATGGATCACAAAGCGTGGGAGAGAATAGATGTTCGGCTAGCCAATAAGGGGGGAGAAGAGGCATGCAGACCGACTAAGCCCGACTCTCCTAATTTCGTGATTCGCTCGGTTAGCTCCTGGTGGGGGCCTTTTTAGCATTTTACGCGCCCAGTGTGCTTCTGCTCACATCCTGGATCGTGATCGCTATTCGTCAGAGTCGCCGACATCCAGACTTTGACAGAACACTTGCAGCATCACTTTCCCGATCACGACCCTCAATACTTCGTACATTGCGAGGATGGACGACTCTACGGACTCGGCGCGACGGGACGAGAACTTCCCCTTACGGCCCGTCAATAGAGGGGATTTTGAAAGATCGATATCACCCGGCTCGGCCAATCGTGGACTCGGGATGGCTTCATAGAAGTAGAAGTATGCCCTCAACAATCCCCTTTATTCTCGATCGCCAGATCAGCGACTAAATGTGGGAGGGAGCGGTCCGTCAAGGCGAATAGTCAGCGTAGGGTCTTTTGTCCACTCTTTGTATCACTAACTCCACCAAAGGCTTTGGAGTGGGATGGAAGGTTCACGGCTCGAGCCGGACCTACGACGCCTCGACTGGCTCTGAGATACGGATCGATAGCTGTGCGATGCCATAAGCATATGTACTGTCCCTTCGCTACGAAGTCTTATACGAAGTACTCCTTACGCAGCATGCACTACGATTGTCGTCTCTCAGGTACTTCGTACGTCCCATCTTGCTCGTCTTGTACTGTACATGCTATGCATATGCAACAATAAATCGCCAAAGATTCTTGGAAGGAGGGGTCGGGTCGGTGCTATTCGTCGTCCGGTCATGTTGACAGCATCAATGTCACCTTGCTACCCATCTTGGAGTTTATCCAGCAGCTCCCAACATGCGATGCAAGCACTGTGCCGTGGGATTGTTCCCGCCCCCATCTTACTAAGTAGTGGATGAAGCGATATCTGCACTGTGGTACGAACTGCCCCTCCATAGCTCAACCTCACCGCATAACAAGGCTTGAGAAATATCGAATCCGCTTCTCAATAATTCGATTCGAACTTCCGTCTTGGACAACTTGCGACAGTTCAGATCATCACACGAGCTCGCAATTTCTCTCCATGGCCAACGATTGTTGTCAAGCCTGTTGCTGCCCAACATCTGATACGAAGATCTTCCAGCTGAGGTTGTTCTCCGTGAGGAGAGCGGTGAGAGAAAAGCGGCAGCCAATCTGGCTCGCTTGGAGCGCATGTTGGCCTCTGATGCGCGGAAGTTGAGAGAGGATCGCGATGGGAAGGAATGCTGCTTTATTTGCAGCGTCCAGTGGTTGCCTCCGCGTGACTTTTCGCTGGGCCGTGCTTTTCCGCGATATCGCTTGTATTGGCTACAAATCGCATCCTTCAATATCAAGGAAAACCGCAGTGGAGAATTCGTACAACAATACTCCACCATCGTTCGCTATGCTTTTAGTGGCCCTCCGACGTTCAACAACGGTTTCGCCAGGTTTCTGAAATTCGTCCGGCCAATTGTCTTCCAAAGAAGCACTCACACCAGTCTCACATGACCAAAAGTTCCTGCGAGTTGGACACCTCGAGTCGCAACCATTCCCATTGTTCCATGAGACATGTCAGTTAGGAAGGTCCGAAGTGGTCGGGTTACAAGCGTGGAAACTTGAAAGACAGTCGATGCTATCTCGATGGGGTGGACGAGGTGTCGAATCGGTGACTGTATAGCACGAATACCTAGAACGCAACGAGCCCAACATGGAACGACAAGAAACGGGAGGTCGCGTCTCCACCATCACCAGCCATGCGGAGGTCTCGACGACCTAGCTTATCGTGACCGGTCGCATGAGATGCCAATCTAGTGTAGACGGTTGTTGAAATGGCGTGGACTGAGAAACGTTGTTCGGCATTTCACGACTCACGACCACTCTCGGGGTACGGAGTACAGAATGGCTTTCTTGGACTTACAGTAGTGATCTTGAAGTGGTGATATGTGATAGGGATGCGTAAGTTGCGCAAGTTTCCGCAAGCACGCCGACTATGGCATTAGGCCGAATGAACATGCGACTCACGCAGTAGATTGTGCTATGCCTGAGCTGATGTTACTGTAATCTGCTTTCCCGTTCATCAGAAAAAGGCACCTCAAAGATGTGCGTGCGCTGCAGAGTAGATCAGATCATGATCCGCACTCGGCGAGATGAGAAATGGCCCAATCGAGCGAAAATGTCCAAGGCTTCAACCACACCAATGATATCCCTGACAATTGCCATATTAGAGGTTAATAGCATGGAGATGAGCATGATGACGAGCGAAGCAGAATGGCCAGGTCGGAGCGAGGCCGGAACCATGCCTGTCGAAGAATTTGAGTTCGGCGAGGACGCTCTGCGTGTGGGGGGGTTGGAGGGAAGGCGTGACGAAAGTGACCTTGACCAGCGAGGCCTGAGGTCATGAAGCAGAAATGGGATTAATTAGCTCCCATTGTGGAATGACGATAATTAACCTGGATTCTGTCTCAAGTGCCAATAATTAGCCAACATTATCCGTCGAGAATATCCCCAAAATAGCACTGAATTGGGCGGTTAGGTGTGACTGACCTGGCTTGACCGTGGGAGGGAAGGGCGGTTAAGAAGACCAAATTAGCAATCAATAGTTGGGCGAATGTGGACTAATTTCCGCATCGGGCTCAATTATGTTTCTTTAAATATCCCGATGGTCTGAGCTCAGAGCTCAGAGCTTCCTCGAGGATGGTGATGCTGTCTGCTTCTCCTATCGCTGATTATGCAAGAAATACTACCTAGGTAATGGCGGGAGCAGGGACGGGAATCTCGTCAGGGACCCATCCAAGGATGTCATGGCTGCTTGCAAGGAACGCTCGCTAGCGTCCTGCAGCATTCTCACCCCGCAACGCTCGAGCTCACTTGTGTGTTGCAATTGGCCCAAGCT
This sequence comes from Chaetoscypha palmicola, assembly GCA_003988945.1. NCBI lineage: Eukaryota > Fungi > Ascomycota > Leotiomycetes > Helotiales > Helotiaceae > Chaetoscypha > Chaetoscypha palmicola. Next base: position 180,879 of record QYAH01000003.1, on the reverse strand, counting down.
GTGCTCAGGGGGGGGCTAGCACCTGGATACTTCGGAGCAGGGTTACTGTTACTGTACGGAGTACGGACTGTAGCTCGGGAAGACGGGAGCCAACCGTCGGCTGATTTGGCATGACGCTAGCGTAAAGCTCAATTTTCACGACGTCTGTCGACCAACCACTACCATCTTCACCCATCCTTCACCCATCCTCTATCGTCTTGCCCATATCACGAGCTGCCACACCAAGGCAGAAACAACCTGGTCGCGATGCTAGCGATGCTAGCAATGCTAGCTGCCTCGCCTGTCGATCCTCTCCTCGCTGTGGTGCGCTCTTTCGTCGGAATTGTGCTGTCGTGGAGTCGTGGATACCATGCCCCGCTCCGACTTTGCGTCGACTTTGCGTCTAGAAAGCCATTCGATGCTTCGACAAATTGCACGAGAACCACCGCCAGACCTCCAGACCGCCCTTCACTGGCTACATTTCGGCCAATCCACGCTTGACCGCCCTTTGCCGCGCTACGATTCGCGGGAACTTGAAATTCGAAGCTCTGGAGTATTGCTAGATTGGGCCATTGTGTACGACGGCTTCCCTCACCGCTGATGGGGCCGTCTTTTCTTGCTCAATCTGAGTTCACGAGACGGACCTGGGAAATGTTAGTCGGCTGAAAAGGAAGAAAGCGGCGCTCGCTGTGTCATACTTTCCGAGAAATCTAATACAGAGTAGGTATGTAGTACGTACAGTACCTACAATTCGCTATACTTCGAAGTAGTATTGCAATCTAATACGACGTCGAAGTCTACAAGCTCTAACCGAAGCAAGCGGAGCAACGCAACGAAAACTATCACCAGGGATCTAGAAAGCCCTGGTCTTGAATGATGCGCGGAAAAAGTTTCCTTTTCCCATGTCATCATCCGCGAGATTAGATCAAGCATCTCGAACCTGGTTCCCGTCGCTGTCGTTCTCCATGTCGTTCTTCTGATCTCAATCGTCTCGCTCGACGGGTGGTGGTGGTGTAAGTGGTTCGGCATGAAGTGATCTTCAAGACCGCGGCATTGATGAGTATGCGGCACTGCGGTTAGGCAGACCGCGTTTGGTCTCCAAGCATTCGGAACACAACACAATCCTTTGTATCTCACGCGGTGTTTCTGGTGGGCAGGTACCTCGCAGACGCGAATGCTGTCTTCCTGTAGGACGCAGATGAAGTAGACGACGACGCAATATCGTCATCTCTTGCGAAGCTCGATATGCGAACGGTTACACGAAGGTAAGAAGGTAATTGACGAATATGCAGGTAGAACGGGTGCGCCAAATATTGGAAAATGATGATGCCGGGGTAGCTTCCCGGCCTGGTGCATCTGCAAGAGCAGTAAAGTACGAAGTATTTGCTAGGGCCAAGTCCAAGTTTTGCCCTATAGGAGAGAGAGCAGCGACGGAGAGAGAGGGAAGTCTGGTGAGAGGTGGAGCTGGAGCAATTCAGATTGAGCTAGTGCTATCGAGTATCCAGGTGCAGAAAGCATGGGCCACTTTCTGCTCTCGACGGCTCGTAGCGGCTACGAGCCGTCGAGAAAGCGGCACTCGGAACCATTGTGTCATTCAACCCGCTTCAAAGTTCAGACCTCGAGAAGATGGACTGCTGCTTTTCTCGACGTCGCTACTACGTACCACTTCCACCCTCTTTATCTTACTCCTAGCAAGCCAGCATTGTGTTTGCACCACCATCCCCCTCCGCCCTCTATCATATCATATCATACTTCCAAGTATCAGTCCTTTACTCCGTACAGTACTTCGAAGTAGATTGCTACTACTACCTCGCTCGCTTCATGCCCTGCTCCCGCCAATGGCTCCATGTCTAATGACCAGCCAGGCTCCCTTGATTGGCGAAACTCAGACTTCGAACTCAGATGAGGATCCTCGGCAGAGATCTACTTCGAAGTACTTCTATAAGGCTAAGAGGAAGAGGCTAAGCCGGCACCAACAATGGCGGAGGGAATCATGACCTGCTGTTGGCAGCCAGCTCTATCGTGCTCCACCGTCCGCCTCTGCTGCCAAATGTACGAAGTACTTCGAAGTAGCCAATCTAATCTGCACGACAGTTTCTGTGCCCAATGATAGCAGATAACGGTAGTCGGGGGCGGGGCGGCTGGGCAGTGGCTGCATGAGGCGCCTCGCGAAAATAGCACCCGGAATCGATTACCAGCCTCCTCAATGGTTGAATTGTCTGTACTTCAAAGTATAGAGCCACAGAAAGCCCGCCTTCCCTTCCCGGGTAGACTCGAAGACCCTTGGATGCCAGTGTGGAAGGGGGGTTACTCGCCGGGTCCTATTGGCTCTTCGTTTGGGGCCATCTCGAGGAACACTCCACGACCATGGACGAAGTCGACGCGCAGGACAGTATGTAGGCCGGCTGAGGACATGCTTCGGCTCCTCAAGATGGCCCCTCGACACGTACCCAAGGGATTCGATGTGCAGTTTGCTATATACGGAGAAGTGCTACGGAGTACGTATGATGGAAGTCGCTTCGCTTAAGCCGCGAATGCTCTGTTGTAACTACGTACTACTCCCTCGACTCTCCGTACTAACAGACGAGCGTAAGCGAGAAACCACCTTACTTTGAAGTAGTTCGCCGAACACTTAGTGGTGGACCTATGAGCCCTTGTGAGTGCCCTAGCAGCTTCCTAGTAATCTAGTGACCTAGTGATCTAGTGACCTAGCAACCTGGCAGTCTCTCCAAGTCGCTCGTCCTGGTCTTGAACGGTACCACCCACCCCCGGCACCTGCATCTCGTCGTCTGCATCTGCATCTGCAATATCCTCCCCCCTGTTTTCCCTCCCCTCCTGGTCGATATCCCCTGTCCCTCTCCTCCCCCTGTTTGTTCTCCCGTATGAACGCCAGTCCTCTAGCCGCACGTGTGCATATGCCTACCTATGGCGACTAACTGCTGTCCATGTCCTGTCCAGCGGCGGGTGGGCTGGCCTAGCACAACTGGCCAAAGTCAGGAATAGCACACTCTCCCCATAGGACACCCCAAAATAGATCTTCGAATTATCGAAGGCGCTCACTCACCCACTGGTGCTCACTCGCGATGTCTTCATATAAGGACAACCGCGCACACCAATACAACTTCTCTCGTCATTGCGAGAATCAAGGTCAATAAGCGTGCAGGTTTCTCGTCTTCAATCCCCCTTCCACTTCCACTCTCAAACAACGCACTCCCTCACCCCCCTCTCTCATCTCGACTTCGCCCACTTCACAAAGCATAGCTGGACTACTTGCTTTGACCCGTCACTCATTATTAGTAATTTAATCAGTCCCCGGTCTCGCCAATAATTGTCGTCGCACTTCCCTGTCGCTCATCGCCGCAATATAGGACCGCACCACACACAGTGCCTTTTAGACCCGAATCCGCTTGGGCCGAGTCACGCTGCCCCCACCATTCACCTGCCAGGTACAAATGTCAACTCAACCCCCCAACTCGCAATTGATGGGCAGATCGAACGTCAACATGGCGGTCGCTCAACCAAAATCCAAGCCTGCTCCCAAGGCAAACAACTCGTCGACTTCCAAGACTAAGATGCAGATGCACAGAAGGTCACGAACAGGTACGTCGGCTCTTGCATTGGCTCCCGAGACCTTGCCGTCGCTTCTCGGTAGAGCTCCTTACTAACTCACTTCGAAGGGTGCTACACCTGCAGACTCCGACGAAAGAAGTGTGATGAAGGTTCCCCAAGCTGCTCTGCATGCAAACATCTCGGTCTACGATGCGAATACAAGAGACCAATGTGGTGGAGCAACAACGATCAACGCCGCATGCAAAAAGACAACATCAAGATGATCATCAAGCGCAAGAAGCTATCAGAGAAGACCAACACAACCACGAACACTCAAGTCATGACTCCTGGCTGCGAAACGCCTCCCGGTCTTTCACACTCACTGCCAACTTCAGCAACCTTCACAGATCCATTGGACCGCACCCGATCAGCTTCAATTGACTCGCAATTGTCTCTCTTTGACTTCAACGCCCCTCCAGGCATTGCCGATTATACCGCATATAACGCGCAAATGCACTCTTCTCACTCACAATACGCGTCAATGTACCCTGAGTTCTCTCCGTATGAGATCGATGTCAAGACTGAGAGACAAATGTTTGTTAATGATGTTCCAACACGACGCGAATCAACAATATCGACCTTCAGCACTTACCAGCCGCCACCACCAGAGCACATGCTCCCTTCATACCCAGCCGAGAACGAATGGGATGGCGCTTACGACGAGCGAAGGGAATCGATGGTCGAAGAGACTTTGAACATGAATATGTTTGACTTTTCGCATGGCCCGTCAGCGGCAGTCCGACAAGTAGCTATCGAGTTGGATGAAGGAGATCAAAGATTACTGGATCACTTCATCACAGATGTTCTACCAACCATCTTCCCGATTCTCGAGACAAATCAACATGGCTCCGCTCGATCCGACTACGTTCTTCCAGCTCTTCAAAGCAACAAGTGCTACCTGCATTGCTGCCTGAGCATCTCGGCACAGCATTACAAGTCAATCATGAACGTTCAGGGAGATCAAATCGACAACGACATCATGCGCCACCGATATGCGACAATCTCAGAATTATGCGAGGCACTCAATCGGGATACCGACCACCAGGAGATTCTGGAAGCAACGCTCGGCATGATTTTCTTCCAATGCTCGGTCGGCAGATCCGATGATTCTCTTCCAGACATTCCATGGCACCAGCACTTCCAAGCTGCCATCTCGCTTGTTCAAAAACTTGACTTGAGCAGGCAAGTTTTGGAGTCACATGATACCCAATCATTCAATATGACCCTCGCATCGTGGATCGACATCCTTGGATCAACCATTCAAGGCCGCGCACCAACTTTCGCACACACCTATCGCGAGAAGCACCTCTCACAAACCAACTCTTCTCTTGGACTCCGCGAGCTGATGGGCTGTGAAGATCGAGTCATGTACCTCATTTCTGAGATCGCCTGCTTAGAAGCCTTGAAGAAGGACGGTATGGATGATATCCAACTTTGCCAGCACGTTCACGCTCTCGGTGACCAAATCGGTCTCACTGAGATCGGCGAGTCTGGGCCGAAAATCCCTTTCAATGCCCACGGAGTCCTCAGCCCAAAGCAACTTAGCAAGAACATGACCACCGCATTCCGCATCGCAGCACGCATCTACCTCTGCAGCCTGGTTCCCGGCTTCACCCCTAGTCAAGCCAGCTGCGTCGGGCTCGTCGAGAAACTTACTCAAGCTCTCGAATTCATTCCCGCAGGCACCAACGGCTTCGACCGCAGTCTAGTCTGGGTCTACCTCATCGGCGGCAGCGTCAGCACCGCCAACTCCACCTTCCGCACCTTCTTCGACGAGCGGCTCGCTCAAATGGGCGACCTCGCGAACTTGGGCAGCTTCGGTCGCGTGGCTTCTCTCCTCAAGGAGGTCTGGGGACATGTCGACGGACGCTTTTCTCCTGGTGGTGGCGAGGCTCATTACGTCTCCTGGCGAGACGTGATGCAGATGAAGGGCTGGGATTTCTTGTTGATCTAGAAAGACTTAATTGTCACTCCCACGCTCGATAAGCTTTAACCGGTTTCAAAGCTTGGAAAACTTCATCTGATGCCTCGCTACATATACACCTTGGAAGTTAATCGTTCCTTCGGTATCAGTCTCGAAGACCACCTTCAAAAAAATATTCTCTTCCATTTTTCTTTTTCGGTATTGATGGGGTGGGGATAGTGGCTACTATCTCCACAAGGAACTTGGGATATGCATTTATGAGGGCATAGCAGGAGGACAGGGAAGGAATTCGCATATGGAACACATGATACCCACGACCACACCATTATCTTCTAATCAGCCATGCATCTGGCGCGCACGGGGAACGCGACGGGCATACCCCACACGGCGTTTTTTGTATTTGCGGGACTGGGAGCGGGATTAGCACAGGATATCCCCTAGACGGGCCGTCAGGCAGACGGCTGGGTTTTGGCTACGAAGCCCACATTTTCTTTCTCCATCTTCTTCTCTTGGGACGTGTTCATAGGTGGATGGACGGGCGGGTTTGGATGATACCATGGGGCATGAGGAGTCGAGCCGATTTAGTGCTCCTCCGCAGGACATAGACGGGATATCATAATTGGAGCTGCCGAGCTAGCATAAGCTATATAAACCAAATCCGAAAACACTTATAAAATTTATCCCGCTGGTCTTTATGCATTTTGTGAGATGACAAGTCTGCTGGCTTGCGGGCGAACATCCATAAGAGAACTTTGGTAGCTTTGATGATGTTATTGTTGGACCCGTACTGTACTGTATAATCTGTGGGGTGTATATTATCGACGTTTATGAGGCTTGGATATTAGGAATTAGGAATTATACTTTTGATGAAAAGATATGCAATTTCCTCATGCGGGATTGCGGATTGGTCACTGTATAACACTATATTATACTATAACATAACACCTCAAATTATACCGTACTGTACCATCATATCAAGATATACCATACCATACCATACTATAACATGAATACCATATCATACCATACCATATCATACCACAACATACCCCAGCATAACAAGCATACTATAGCATCAACCATCCTCACGATCTGCCTTACCCAGCGCCGCGAAATGATCTACAGATTACAGATCTCGCTTGCTCGCTTGCGTGCGTGTGCGCGTTTGGACCTTTGTATGATCATCACTACCGTACAGTACAGACCGTGACGCGTGCGGTTTTCGTCATTGAATCCAACCAAGCTTTGGGTACATAGCGTTCCTTCTCCAGGCGTCACCAACAAGTCCTTGGTAGGTCTGTGGTGAGGCTGAGAGAAGGTTGGATCCTACGAGGGGTGAGGGAGCTAGGATGGATGCATGATCCGATACCACGCGTCTGGTGCCATGGGGGGATCCGAGGAATGGAAGATGGACTGTTTTGTTGCTCTTCGCATCGGTTGGGAACGGAGGGAGAGAAGAGAACATTTGTGTTGGGGTTGGGGATCGTGAGATGGGGGATGCGGGTGAGGCGATGTTGGTCGTGTACGTGCGTGGTCCGATGCTCGGGTGCGCGCTGTAGGTACGAGTGGCGATGCAGAATGCCGCCACGATGGTGTCACGTTGATATGATAGATTGTGATTTTGTTGGTGTGGAAATGTACCTGCGTGCGCGAGGCAGGTACGGGTTACAATTGAGGAGGTTGGGGTTGGGGTTGGGAATGGGATGTTGGAAGCTGGAAGCTGGAGGGGATTCTTTGGTAGAGGGCAGGGCTGAGTAAGTTGCAGATGTAGGCAGAGCTCTGTACCTGGAATTGAGGTGTTATTGTGGGAGAAGTCGTGTGACTTGCGCGGGTTGATGAAGACCCGTTGATGATATGTGAAGCAAGTTGTGTACTAGGTTTAGGAACACATGAGCTATTCGGATTGCGGCGGTGAAGAGTTCGGGAGGTAGAGAGAGTGGTGAAAATGCGAAGGAATTGACGGTGAAGTCAAAATGGTGCTCGTGATCGGAAGAGTCAGAGGTACCTAGGTACCACATGTGACCTCTCCACTCCATCATTCCATCTCGAGTCTCATCGCAATTCTCCGATGTCAATTCGAAGTCTCTTGGCTCGTTCATTCTATTCCTCAAACCCCATGTACTATACAGTTCTTCAAAGTAATCATCCCATCCAATCGCGCGTCAAACCCCGGCGTCAATTTCTCCCTCTGAATTTCCACCCAATCAACACCCTCCATTTCCCCATCTCGCGCTCTCTACGCGACGTCCTTTCATCCTTTCATCCCAGCGCTTGCTCACAACCACTGCATCTTCATTCCCGCAACAGAGTCCTCACAGTGCAATCGTCAAATCGTTAACACTGCCACACCGCGCGCCCACGCCCACCTGTCCTTCCGCGACCTCAGCGAACAGCCGCCGGGGTAGTGCAAGTTGCAAGTATCTATTCCTAGACCCCAAAAGCTATTCGAGGAAGCATGGCCAACGCTCGGAGACCATCCGTTGCCGTTGATCGCGAGGGGGGGTCTTTGAATGGCGAGCAGGACTTGGAGTGTAGACTCGATGACGCAGAGGAGCGTTCGGGCTCGTGAGGCGGACAAAGAGATGTAGTGTGGTAGGTAGGTGGGAGTAGCTAGGTTTTCTGTGTCTGGTTATATTCATTGTGCTTTGTTTCCCACGTTGCCGTCATTCGAGATTCGAGATTCTTCTTTCTTTGTTCGTGCGACTGGACATATACCCTTCGAGTCTTTGCGCGGTACTTCTTTGATAGCAAGGCCTATCTTTTCGACATTATCCTACTTGCGATTTCTGTCTCTGCTATACAGGTGTCCACCGAAATTAGGCACACGCAATATATTGCCGAATACTTTGATCTTTCACACGGGATTACACGCTCGGAGGAGATAGAGGCTTCAAACACATTCACGAGCAAAGGTCTCGGTGTCGGAGGAAAGATGGGACGGTTTGGGACACGAGAACTGGTACTGGCGGCGATGTGGTTGGTGATCCCAGCGGAAGCGCGATCGCGATCAGGACTCGAGATATTCGGACGACAAGCGTCGACATGTCCCGACCCGAAATACACACCATGCTCGAACACGAACCTGCCGTCGAACTTTTGCTGTCCGAGTGACAACACATGTATTGCCCTGGCTGCTAGTACCACGCTGTTGTGCTGTCCAGCAAATACAAACTGCTCAGCGATACAGCCGTTGAACTGCGACATCTCACAGCAGAACGCGACACTACATCCAGACAACTTGCTCAAGACGACGGCTCTTGACATTCCATTACAACAATGTGGAGCAGGATGTTGTCCTTTCGGATTCTCATGTAACGGCTCGGTCTGTCAACAGGATGCCAACCAAGATACACCACCCAGCGAAAAAGCAACCTCGACATCTTCCGTATCAATCGTCCCAACCGCCGGTTCAACCTCAACCTCAACCTCAACCCCCTCATCCACTTCCTGCCCCTCCTTCCCCGTCGGCGCCGTCCTCGCCGGTTTCTTCCCCGGCCTCGTCCTCGGTATAATCCTTACTATCGCCTCCGTCTGTCTCCTCGGCGCCCACCGCCGCTCCGCCGCCCGCCGCAGCTCCAACTCCTCATTCGGCAACATCTCAGAACCTCAACCCCGCGGCCCAAACGACACACGCACGGATTTCCTCCGCAAACCCCCCTCCACGCCCTCCACCACCGGCGGCCTCACCACGCGCTCCAAATCCGTCCAACGCGTACGCTCGCTCTTCCGCCGCTCAAACACCACCTCCGCGTCTACGATCCGAAGTTCGGGAATGACTGAGCCGATGCCGCTCGCCGTCCAACCCAGGAGTAATCCGCAACAGCCGCCGGTGACGCCCCGGCTGCAGCGCGAACCGAGCTATGAGAATATCAATATCTTCGCGGATGATACGACGGCGCGGAGTTTGAGGCAACATACGCCGCCGGTGGCGGGGCTGGAGCCGCCGAAGAGGAGGCTGGAGGAAAGGGGGAGTGGGCAGACCACTTTTACGGATATGATGGAGAGTAGTGGGTTGGCGGGATTGCAGAAGGGGCAACGTGAGTAGTTTTTTTCCCGTGTGAGGGAGAGGAAGAGGAATTTGTGTGGACTGCGCTGATTGGGGTGTAGCTTATGTGTATAAAGGCCAACAATCACCGCCTGGGTTTCCAGCTTCCTTGAAACCGGGAGTGCAACAGCAACCTGGGCGGTCGACGGAGGTGTAGACTTACTATCTCTCCTCTTCCTTTCTCTTTCCTCGCCCTTCATCTATCTCAGCATACTCCCTTCTCATATGCATTTTTGCGCTGGTGTTCTCGGCTGGGTCGTCGCTTCTGTATTGCTTTATCGATTCGTGGGAGTTGGGGTTTTCATCTATATCCCAACGGTCACATGGGTCCTTCATACGATTGTTGAGTTTGGGATGGCTGGGGATGTATATGTATATAGCATGGAGGAGCGTGGAAGGACCAGAAATGGTGTTGTGGCAGTTGGCCATAGATGTTGACTACCGTATTAGCAAGATGGAAAGAACTCAGAATTCGTAATTTGATGCGTCAGATGTGAAGCGGATTGTCGGTTCAAAGTGAGACTTGTGCTGGTGATGAATCTTCCTCGGTGGCTTGTACTTGGTCTTGGGGAGGTTGGTATCTAGGCACGCTTGGTTTTCTTGGTAGAGGGATGGAAGGGAAATTGTGGACTAGTGGAGCTCGAATGGTGTCGTCGTGAACGTTGAATAGTAGACTTGTACTTTCAAACGCAAGAAGGCGGCCAGGACTTGATCTGCTATCTAGTAACCTCTAGCGAGCTCACGGTAACATCATGATCTTGGAACAGTAGAATTGATCTCTCATATATCGTCTAGCCACAAGATTTCCTCTAGGCAAACATACAGTATAGTACATAGCTTAGGCTCGCCTCGCCGAGCTCGCGAGCTGAGCCAAAACGCCACGTCTCGTCTCGTCTCGTCACATCTCGAATCTGCTACCCCAACCCTCCATCTCGCACTAGCTTCTATACCCGCGCGTAAGAAGCGAAGAATTAGCCGCAACGACGCTCCAATCTATAATCTTCCACCAATTCTCCGCAAACTCTCCTTTTCCCCCAACGCTATAATCCTGCAACCAGACGTGCTCCCAGGTATTGATGCACAGCACAGGCGTGATATCCGCCGCGCCAGGCGCGAGTGTTGAGGCGCGCGTGCCAAACGCGCCTGCGGTGTTCACGTGCGTGCTGCGGAGTTGTTTGGCCATAAAACCCTCTGCGCTGGTCTGATCCTTGGTGTTCATGTCTGCGGGCTGTCGTCTGTGATGGGCGCCTGGATATGGGGAGCCGGCTAGGTAGGTTGTTAGGATGCTGAATTTCCCGGTGGATCGTGCTTGGACGAGCCAGACGAAGCCGGGGCCGAACATGGCGGAGGCGGTGAGGATCATTTCGCGTCGGAGGGTCTCGATTGAGGAGAAGGATTCTTCGAGTTTGAATCGGAGGTCGGTGGGCATGGGTGCGGGTTCTGCGGTCGAGAGGCCTTGGAAGAAGAAGTGGTTGTTATGTGCCATGCTAGCGTAGTTGAATACGGGAGCGGAGTTGGGATCGCGGGCGTAGTGTAGGAGGATGTCGATTGGTTTTCGGGATTCGAATTCTCCTCCTGGATGTGTATGTTAGTGAGGATACTTGATTGTGGTAATGCTTAGGGACATTTCCACTGGGATTGGCAAGCAATCTACAATAGTGCCTGCCATTGGTACAGAATGCCTGAGAAATGCCAAGGGCAATTGGTAAAGTATACTTCCATACCTGCTGTAAGAGCGTTGAGCTTGTCTACCATCAAGGCCTGATATTGCGTCCACGCCAGATCAAATCCACCATCTGAAAGCAGGCCCGGCACGCCATATTTGTAGAAACTCGCTTCGAGGGGAGGAACCGAGTGTAAAGAGCGACGGGAGGTCTGGGAGAGGCAGCGCCCTATTCGAGGGACGATGGACGGCCGTAACATGGTTGATTATGATGATGCTCTTCCAAAATAATTCGATCGCGTAGCTTGCCTCAATTCGCAGCTCGGTAGAACTATGTTCCGTAAAAAATGCCAAGCCCGGAATGATGGCGACCTCCGATACTGTAGTGATAACTAAAGAGCGGGCGGGATGGTGCACTTTCGCTGGTGACCGTCCGTTGGTGATTTTGTTTTGTCTTTATCTTGAGAAGGATGGTCGCTCAAATATACATATTAAATTTTGCGCAATATTTATGGAAGAGAAGGACTATTTTACGACCACCATAGTGCGTTATGATTGAGATGGAGGATGATTACAATTACAATGTCGAAACGTTCCGGGAGAGCGAGTATCCCATGCTCAAGGGTAAGTTAGATAGTGGGTTGCGAGGAGGTATACATCACTAACATTTAATAGATGCCATCTACCTTGATCATGCAGCAACTACTCTATATTCGAAATCATTCATGGAGAGATTCATGAAAGATATGATGTCAAATCTCTATGGCAACCCCCATTCTGCCTCGCCTTCATCCCAACTATCCACAAACCGAATAGAAGACACTCGCCACCAGGTCCTGCAATTCTTTCGAGCCGATCCCGACGAGTTCGATATCGTTTTTGTTGCAAATGCTACGGCGGGAATCAAGCTTGTCATGGAAGCTTTGAGGGAACTTGAAGGTGGATTCAGTTATACATATCACCGAGATTCTCACACGAGTTTGGTCGGTGTACGCGAGAGCGCGACTTCAAGTCAATGTCTCGATGACGAGGGTGTTGAGGACTGGCTTTTGAATGGAAAGGATTGGGATAGCTCCAACGACAGTGTCTCGACTAGCCTTTTCGCATATCCTGCACAATCGAACCTGGACGGCCGTCGACTACCACTCTCATGGGCCAAACAGTTGAAATACAGTGCCAGGTCTTCTTCGAAGCCCACATACACACTATTGGATGCTTCCGCTCTTGTTTCCACCGCCCAGCTAGATCTTAGCGATGTCAATGGTGCCCCAGATTTTACCGTCCTGAGTTTCTATAAGATGTTTGGTTTCCCAGACTTGGGAGCTTTGATCGTTCGTAAAGAGTCTGGGAGGATTCTCCGAGAGCGAAAGTATTTCGGCGGGGGCACGGTTGACGTTGTGGTATCTGTCAAGGAACAGTGGCACGCTTTGAAAGGGCAATCTCTCCATGAGACACTTGAAGATGGCACGTTACCATTTCACAATATCATCGCGTTGAACTCAGCGATGGAAGTCCACAAAGAGCTTTATGGATCAATGGATCGTATTGCAAGACATACGGCTTTCCTATCACAAAAGTTGTATGACGGCCTAGCTTCGCTCAAACATTCTAATTCCGAGCCGGTGTGTGTAATGCATTCCAGCGGGTTTGATTCAAAGGAGATGAATAAGATGCAAGGCCCGATTGTTGCATTCAATGTACGCACCAGTTCAGGAGCTTGGGTTAGCAATGTGGAGTTTGAAAGATTAGCTTCCGTACGAAAGTTCCACATCCGAAGTGGTGGACTATGTAACCCAGGCGGCATTGCTACATCTTTAAATCTCGAACCGTGGGAAATACGGAGAAACTTTTCTGCTGGCTTTCGGTGTGGCGTAGAAAACGATATCTATGCAGGCAAAATCACCGGCATGCTTCGTGCTAGCCTAGGAGCGATGAGCACGTTGAGTGATGTGCAAGCCTTCATTGCTTTTGTCCGAGAGTTCTATTGCGAGGCTTGTTCAGACCAGAGCGTAAACACTTTGAGGGATACAAAGCTGTCAGCACAACTCTTCGTAGAAAGTCTGACTATCTATCCGATCAAAAGCTGTGGCGGTTTCGAGATTCCTAACAACACCGATTGGGGAGTCAGGCCTGAGGGTTTAGCATGGGATAGAGAGTGGTGTCTTGTCCATCAAGGAACTGGGCAAGCCTTGAGCCAGAAGAGGCATCCTCGAATGGCACTAATTCGACCTCGAGTCAATTTCGATAGCGGCATGCTGCAAATTGATTATCGAGCATCGTCCGCCGGCACAACTGAAAGTCTATCAATTCCACTATCCGAACACCCGGATTATTGCACGCCCGTCGAGAGCAACAAGTGTGTATCATCACGCGTGTGTGGTGATAACATCATTGCGCAAACATATACATCCGACGTCAATGACTTTTTCTCTAGAATTCTCAACGTACCTTGTACGCTGGCCAGATTTCCGGCAGGCGGTTCGGGGCATAGTACCAGGCATTCGAAGGCACACATGCAACAACACCAGCGTCAGTCAACGCGTAACACCCGCCAAGAGAGTATGCCAGGAGCATTTCCAGCACCTCCAACTCCTCCAGATTCCGACAGCGAGATGGCAAAGCGGCCTATTCTCCTCTCAAACGAAAGTCCGATTCTTGCAATTAGTCGTTCAAGTCTCGACCACTTGAACCATGAAATCATGAAGACCAATGGCAAAGCTGCCGCTCCCAGTGTCTTCCGGGCCAACGTTGTCCTTGGTTCGTCCAAGCACCATCCCGTGAAGCCATATAGTGAAGACCACTGGACTTCTATTCAGATTGGCGACCAGGAATTTCAGATGCTTGGCTCTTGTCGACGCTGTCATATGATTTGTGTCAATCAGGAGACGGCAGAGAAAGATGAAGAGCCTTTCGTCACTCTGGCTAAGACTCGTCGATTCGATTCAAAGATTTTCTTTGGCTCACATATGTGCCATAGTCCTAAGGGAAGTATCTCACGATCAAGTCAGTGCCCTACTATCCGAATTGGAGATCCTGTAGCAATAAGCTAGTCGAATATACCGTATTTGTAGCAAATATGATCCGCGTCTAGCATAATTTTCGGCTCGATGGTATCCAGAATGTGTCGACACTTGGAAAATAGGTATTCAATTACGGATACTTTCAAGATTACATGGCTCGCGGCTTCACTTACGAGCTGTTTTGGGCGGACTTAATGGTAGCCTACGCAAGCTATGAAAAGTTTAGTATCAGCTAATGTTGAATCAGTCATGCATGTCATGAACTCTACGCTCATTGATCTCCTAGTTTAAAGTATCATGCAAATGAGTTTATGCTTATCTTCAAGGATTCTACATAATTGGTGAAATTTTGCCTCGAACATGTCGATGTTGATCAGTAACTCGCCAATCGTTTAGGCCATCTAGCTTTGCGGCAGTCGCCACATTAGGTGATTTTAGACCAAAACGTCATACTAACACGGCGATATGATAGACCACAGACTACCCCACCGCGGGGTCAATTACATGTCGACTTCGTGATCCTCCTTCTCTAAACTCTTTCAACGTCCATATCTATACTCAATTTCTTATAATCTGTTCAATTCTTGTAACTATTATAACTAATCCACATACACTCTGAACTACAGCCCTTGATCGCGCTCGCACCGTTGCACTCAAACTTGTCTGGATGACCACGGTTGCCAAGTCCATTCTTAGATAGCTTTTTGAATTGAATCTAAGCAACCGTCACTCCATTAATCTCTCTCTAGGCGACGCTTACAATAGCAAATTTCAAGTGTTTGAAGTAGCAGACTGAAAAAAGCTGACATGATATTTGAAGCCTAACAGCTTTCCTTTCCAACGTAGGCCAACTTCAGCCATTTGATTAGGTTTTTATGTCTACGTAGTGAAATTCTTCAATCGAAGAAATGATTTTTTTTTATAAGAAAGTTGCTTTGTAGCACAAATATGGGCTTTCACGGGCTTGTTTTGTCGTTCACCCATTACTAGTCTTGTGTAAGAAGGTGACGGGTGACTGTCTGGCTATCATTTCTTGGGTAAGAACCATCTCCGAGCTGTCATTTTCCTCACGCTTTTTAGCCATTCAGTGCTATCTCTCGAAAACAATCGAGACAGCTTTCGAAACCGCGCTCATTCCTGAGTGCATCCACTTGCCTCGCCCAAAATTCTTGAGGTTCTTTCCAACGGTACAGATCTCTCACTGCGCTGTGCTATAACCTTATCTCGTCGTTTGTTTTCCTCGGAACTTTGGTGCCGCGGAAATCATCTCTACATTTCCCCTGTCAGTCTGGAACTCGGAATGAAGTTCGTAGTTCTCTTCCAGATCCTACTAATGAACCTGAGACGCAGAGTCAACTGAGTCTTCCTGTCTGTATCTCGATACTGCAAGTATAGCTCATGCATCAACTCAACAGGACAGTTGTAGTTAACCTCTCAACTTCTGATCCTCGACGATCTCGCAACGCCAGGAAGAGCGATCTCTTATCTGTCAAATGACCGGTCTTGCCTCCAGCGGCGAAGTGAGCTTTCAACCAATCTAGTCCTCTGCCTGTTGTCAGCTCATTTACTTGACGAAAATATAGAGATCGCGCTAGGTCCTTTGATTTGCATTCTACCTCCCAGCGAATTCGATCACATCACTCCTTCAAGTAACCACATGGTTTTGCTCTGTACTCAGATGTGACTTTTCTCAGTAGAGTCCACATTTGTTCACATTATTATCGGTGACAATAACCTCGCTTAGCTTCAACCAAAGCTCTTTAGCGAAGGTCATCTCTTACATGCGAGACCACCATTTAAGGGCCAGGAAGGTCGAGGATGTTTTCCATGTTGACGCCATTGTTGAGTCTGAGAAACTACTACGAATGAAGCTCCTGCTACTCGCTATGTTGACGACAACTGTGGCCTTAGCTAACAACTCGCTGGAATGATCAACACGAGGCATCGTTGTCCCCCATCGTGTAGATCGAAGCTCTTGATATCAACCAGAGTAGTACCAACGAATAATGGCGCTAGGTTTAGTTGATGGTAATGAGTTATCGTTAAGAGAATTAAGTCGTGTAATGGCTAGCCCCCTCGTGGTTACATTACCAGCGACTGATATCATACCAAGACAGTTGTCCATCCATCCTTCATGCCAATTATACATACTGTGGCTCACGCACTGATACTACCTTGTCGCCAATTGGTATCTCTTCAGTGGTTTTAGGGTCTTTCCGGAGGTACGACGAGGCGATGTACGTCGATTTATGATGCAATGAAGCCTTTCGGTGCTGCTAATTGATTAGAGAAATTGAGATAGATGACATCCCGAGCTAGTAACTTTCTGATAGGCTAATATTAAGCGGTTCGTAGTCCTTTTATCAAACATAGCCCAGATCAGGATTTGGAAGAGATGTTCCTGGGTAACCTCGGGTGTCGCTTAATGTCTGCAATTATCCCTACACTGTCATGACAATGCTTCCATCCTCAAGTGAATAGACCAGATTTGTAGTGAGATTTGGCAAGTGCTAAACCCCGGATATGCTAGATCCATTGATGTTTTTGTGGAATTATTTCCTAGTTCGGTTCGAATAACTAGAATATGTTGCTAGAGATCCATAAAGGTTTTCGGACGCTAGATGCAGATAACCTATAGAAGGATTTCCCCAGACAACAGCGAAACAAGATGACCCCGATAATATCTGATTGTGGTGATATCGTTCTACCAACTACTTAAGTAATTAGAAGCCGGACGCAACGTGATGCAGTTTCGAAATGGGACACAGCTCAATTTGGCGGGGATCTTTTCTGCCACGGCTTTGTACACCGCCATTGATAATGCTCCGCCCCAAATTGCTGTCCTTCCCGAGTTCACTGCCATTCGCAACTTAATTCTCCGTCACCAGCTTTCCAAGATCCCGTCCGTCCTCATCTAAGCTTTGCGGCTTCTGCGGGTGATTACAATTAATATTTCCTAGGTCATATCGACCCTTTCCAGGCATTACTCCGCCTTCTCTGAGCTTTATTTCAACGACCGCGGTCACCACCAGATACCCTAGCTATGAGCTGAGGTCTCTACAGTGGTTTTAAACTGACCTGTTGGCATTCCACCTACATCAGATTCGCACACTCGAATGATGGCGATACAACGTCGACACGAACAATATGCTCTGCAATTACTGCCAGTTCTTTGACCTTGATAAGGTCATTTCACATGATGGTTTCCTCCATCATAAGTCAAAAGAAGACCTCCAGCAGTCTGCTGCAGATGGTTGTGAAATGTGTATTGTTATACTCGGTGCGCCTGCAACTGTTTTGAGATCAAACTCGCTCAATCGCAAGTGGATATCTGATATCCCTCCTGGGAGTATCGAGCTCTGGGATACGCAGCTAGTATGTCAAGCGTACGCCGACGGGGTGGATCATACCTCGGAAGGCTTCACTAAGTTTCGTTTCTGGCAATCGAAGCTCAAGGGCAAGAAGTCTTGCTTTGATGTCGTAATAGATGTGTTTGTTGACGAGGGTGGGCTATTACAATCCTTACTTGAAGTTCTCACTGATGACCAGATCTAGACGACCCTATTGCAGAGCTCATTCCAGCACGTCGGATTCCGGAAAGCTCGACCTCGGATCACACATTTAAGACAGTGAAGTACTGGCTCAGTAATTGCAGACAGCACCATGCCCTATGCCGCGCCGCAACGAACGAGATGCCGTCGAGAGTTGTTGATGTCGGAGACTCGGATAATGATCCTCGATTGGTGACTACACAAGGGAAACAAGAGCAATGGGCCATTTTGAGCCATTGCTGGGGCCCCGAAAGGCATGGAATCACAACCTCCGAGAACATTGAGGCTCGACAACAGCAGATTTCTTTGACAGAGTTGCCAAAGCTCTATGCTGATGCTATCTTGGTCTCTCGCAGACTGGACTTGAAGTATATTTGGATTGATTCAATATGCATCATTCAAGATTCTATTGCCGACTGTAAGCCATGTGTTTCTGCATTTCCTTTGTCCGAGTGTCTAGAACAAGCTGCCCAGGAGTCTGTTCCATCACGTCAGCTTCTAAAATAATACCCCCCTTAACAAGCTGCTCTAAGTATTGATGCTTCACAGGGCGCGAGGAGTCTCTCAAGATGGATCGCTACTTCAGCGGCGCTAGCTTAAATATATCTCCATCAGGAGCTTCTGATTCAGGTATGGGCATATATTCCACAGCAGACTCGCTACGAGTCGAGTCGAGGCCTCTTGCAAGCGTACCATATCGAAGCATACAGTTCGCCGGCAAAGGCATGTTGCATTTTCGTCATGTCATAAATCGTTCGTATCCCACGCCTTTATCACAGAGAGCCTGGGTATTGCAAGTAAGTTGAAAATAGCCGTTTCTGCTCACACCTGCTATGTCAAAGAGCTGTTCTCCAAATTTGTGCCGTGGATCGTAAACTCTGGACTGTTTCAATACGTCATGCTACATGCTTTTATTCCGAAAAGCAAACACTGATACCATGCCTTCACTCCAGGAGTCTCGCCTTTCTCGTCGAACTTTGTGGTTTGATATTGATCAGCTGCGATGGGAATGCAACACCACGTACGCTTATGAGGAAGTCCCACAGTTTGTGGAAGGGCGGATGAATCCTCGAAAAGTGATATTTCGTGTCCCAATCGAGGGCCAGCCGAGTCTCCGTGGCGGTAAAGATATTGGAAACCTCGACCCATCCAATAATTATGCTAGTGAAATTGCGCTGTCGTGGTGGTACACGATTTTGAGAACCTTTGTGCATAGAAAAATCACCTACCCTGATGATCGCCTGCCAGCTATCGCGGGCTTGGCTAAAGAATTCTCGAAGCGTACTGGATTCCAGTATAAATGTGGATTATGGGAGCAGGATATTCTTAGAGGGCTCCGATGGAATGGCCATGGTACCAAGAGGAAGACGAAGTTTTCAACCGCCCCACCTTCGTGGTCTTGGGCCTGTCTGGCTGGAGATCAACTAGCGCAGTACGAGGTTGTCATTGGTGATTATGAAGACCATCTCACCTATCACGATGCAGAAGTCATCAAGGTCGAGGTTGAAAATGAAGGCGGCGATGTTTTCGGTCAAGTCAAATCTGCAAAGCTTACACTCAAAGGCCGATGGCAATACGTGAACGGGACTGTCGGAGTTCCAGATCCCTTTTTCGTTGCTAGGGAGGACCGGGCAGACGCACAATTCCGCTGGCAGCGAGGACGTAATTCTATTGTATGTACATTGGATGGCGCTTCTGCTGCACCAAGCAGGCACTCCCGGGATTCTCTGGTTTCTGGAACTATCTACTTTCAGCTTGGCAAGTGGCAGAGACGTGGGTATTCATCTGTCCTCCACGCTCTGATACTCTCGCCAGTAGAAGGGGCAGAAGGTTTGCAATTGTACGAACGAGTTGGGATCGCTGAAGTACCAGATATTCAAGCGGCGGCGTCTATGTGGCCTACCCAAACCGTTACCATCATCTGATAACGCTGTTCCACCTCTTTCGCCCGGGAGAATACTTTGGCATACAGTACGTACTTTGTGCAACGTCAATGGAGAATCTCCGCAGAAGCAAAGCTCCTCGTGGCGAATTCGACGATCGTGGATACCCATCAAGTGGAACGAACTTGCGGGCCTTAGCATCTCACTTCCACTCTTTCCGCATAACATTCATACGGTTATTGCTACGCAAATCAAAATAATACTGTAGACACCATCGTCGATTCGCTTCCCAAATGTTGGAAGTAGTAGACCAGGATGTTGCAAGGTATGGCAGTGCATACAGGGTATTGAAGTTATGGATAGTTGATCTTCTCGAAGACTGCAAGAATACTTGATCCCCGAAGTCTTACGTCGCCTCCGAATCAGGAGATTGACTCGTCCTGCGCAAATCTTGGATCACGTTTGGTCGCGCGGCGCGCGAACGGCAACTCGAACACGGCCTGGGTCAAATGATCTTCAAGGTTCACACGCAAGCTCGGCGACATCGGCCTTTCCTTTTCTCGGACACCCACGCATGCTGTTGTTCACTTTATGTAACAAACTATGCTGTTGGGGGCGCTACGACCGTTGGAGGGTAGCACGACAAGGAGAGCAAGCGTAGCGGAGGAAGCCACCTGCGTTATCTCTTGATCTGATTAGATTATCAGATCATGATCCACCAATCTGATTAGACAAGAGCAGAGTTTTCCTTCGCAGACAGGGGCTTCTCGTGACCGCGATACCGCAACAGGCGGGTTCTCCGCAAATCACCCACTTCTCCCCTGCCCTAAGCTTCCGTTGCTGCGAATCAGCTGTCGCCGAGCAGCGGATGTGCGTCGGTTGGCTTGCTTGGCGGACCCCCCCTGCCCCCCCACCATAAGCGACTAGACTTTGACTGGACCCTTGAGACTGCTTTCGCTACCCATCGACTGTACACTTACATCCACAAGAGGGGCAACTCGGAATGCGACGGCAGCTGCATCAGCCAGGAAGAGCTCCAGTCTGTACCAGAACAAGAAGGTATAAACATTCGTGCTTTCTCCCAGATCGGCGCTTTTGTATATGCGATACGTTCTCCCATCTCGTGGCATTTCGAGCTCTAGATAGTGTTACGACAACTTGAACACGAGAAGCGATCTTTAATCTTTGTATTCTTCATTGAGTGCTCAATTTCGTTCTTCTTTCCACCAAGATGAGCGCCGAAAAGGCAGCCGAGCCAACTTTGGCACCCACACAAACAGATATCGACATCGAAGTCAACGACAAAGCTCCAGCCACGAGGCAAGAGTCTCTAGACGGCGAGAAGAGTAGCGATGATGAGGTCGACAAGGAGTTCCAACTCGGTGTGCAAAGAGCAGAGGCCACTACCCAGGCATGGAGCAGGTCTCATCTAATTCTGGCTTATATATTGTGAGTATGACCAGCATAGTATCTTGACAGTACTAACACATTGCAGCATCTGGATGATTTACTTCGTTAATGCTATGCAACAGACTGCAACCGGTCAACTCACGCCTTACGTTACTAGTGCATTCCAACAGCATTCTTTAACTGCTGCCACCTCAGTCATGTCAAGCATCATCGGAGGTTTAACCAGTCTCCCTCTGGCTAAAATCCTCGATATCTGGGGACGGCCACAAGGTTTTATCCTAATGGTCTTCATCTTGACTATCGGTCTGATCATGATGGCGGCCTGCAACAATGTCCAAACCTATGCTGCTGCACAAGTGTTCTACTGGGTCGGGTATGCGATTACGAATCAATGCTTGAATCAAAAGCTAATTGTCTCAACAGATACAGCGGGTTGAACTATTCTATGAGTATCTTCGTCGCGGATACATCTTCTCTCAAGAGTCGAGGATTCGCCTTCGCCTACGCTTCTTCGCCATACATAATCACCGTCTGGATTGGTGGCCCAATCGCCGAGAGCTTCTTGGATACTTCTGGCTTCAGATGGGGATTTGGTACTTTTGCTATCGTCACTCCTATCATGACCATGCCTCTGTTCTCACTTTTCATGTGGAACTACTACAAGGCCAAGAAAGCCGGCCTAATCCAACCTTCAAATAGTGGCCGAACTATTCCCCAATCGCTCTACTACTACGCTGTTCAATTCGATCTTGTCGGATTGATCCTCATCTGTGGCGGCTTGGCATTGTTCCTGCTCCCATTCTCGCTCTACTCCTATCAGGGTGATGGATGGAAATCTCCATTGATCATCTGCATGATAATCTTTGGAGGCCTTCTTCTCATTGCATTCGGCCTCTGGGAGAGGTTCCTTGCTCCGGTAACATTCATCCCATTCGAGCTTTTGATGGATCGCACCTTTTTCGGAGCATGTATCCTCGCTGGGGTTCTCTTCATCGAGTTCTACCTCTGGGACAGCTACTTCACCTCCTTCCTTCAAGTGGTCAACAATCTCAGCGTTACCAAGACTTCCTACGTCGCCAACATCTACAGCATCGGATCCTGCTTCTTCGCCCTCGTCGTCGGAGCCGTCATCCGCTATACCGGCAGGTTCAAACCTCTCGCGCTCTACTTTGGTGTTCCCCTCACCATCCTCGGCGTTGGACTCATGATCCATTTCCGTCAACCAACCGAGAACGTCGGGTATATCGTCATGTGCCAAATCTTCATTGCCTTTTCCGGTGGATGTCTCGTCATCTGCGAGCAAATCGCCGCCATGGCCGTCACCTCCCATCAACGGGTGGCCGTTGTCCTCGCCATCGAATCCATGTTTTCCTCCGTCGGTGGCGCGATCGGTTCTACCGTCGCTGCCGCCATCTGGACCGGCGTCTTCCCTAAACAACTCGCTAAACATCTACCTGAAGAGGCTCAAGCTAATCTTACCATGATCTACTCCTCCCTCGTCACGCAACTCAGCTACGAGGTCGGCAGTCCAACCCGAGATGCTATCATCGTCTCCTACGGCGAGGCCCAGAAGATCATGGTTATCGCCGCTACTGCCATCCTCGTCCTTGCTATCCCAGCTGTGGCTGTCTGGAGGGATATTGATGTTAAGCAACATAAGCAGGTTAAGGGTATGGTGTTTTAGATGGATTGCTGCTGGTTCTTGGTTATGTTTGCGTTTTGTAATAGATGATGATGACTTGTATGTAAAAGGAGAGATGGCATGGGGCGGTGTGGTGCTTAAGAGGGCTGGCTTGATTTTCTTGGGACGGATCGCGGGCAGACGGGCATCAATCGCGAAGCGAAGCGGACTCAATCGGTCGCGCGGGTTGCGAGAAGAGGATAGAATTTTTTAATTTTATTGTTAATCTCATGAATTGATTCTTGATGTTGAGTTCTAGCTTATATCGTTGTCAATGTGATTCCCCTTCTGCACGCCATGATTCCATTTATTGAAGGTATATCTACAAACGCTTTAAAATCAGGCGTTAAGATGGCGTGATAATTTTTTTTAGGGATGTCTTCTACTTACTTTGTGGCAATTTAGATACCCTGTAGTTCTGATAGGCTAAACCACATGGTAGCCCAACCCAATTACATCCCATGGGCCGCCTGGGTTCCATCAAGCAAGCCGTCCTTGATAGAATATCCCACGCGAATTAGCGGGTAGGTAGTAGTTTGAGATTTCTAGAGGGTATGCTGCAATAATCCAACGGTACTTTACCATCCATCCCTCTTACATTAATTAGGCTTGTTTAATTGATAGCCAATTCCATCTACGATTCGGGACTCCGAGTCTACCCCACGCGCTTGTGAAGCCGCCGCCCGCGTAGTGAGATACGCTGACGTTACTTGTGCGGCGCCGTCGTCGCCCACTTATATGCTAGCGTGGCTTGGGTATGTAGAGTGGAATTCTTCCATCGATCAGGATTCATATTATCCAAGATCCGGAGCTCAGCGCTGTTATGTATAGTACGATAGCGACCGCCAAGCTACGCGGGAAGAACAGATATCAGAGCTCGGTTTTTCGCTGCCTAGATTCGGTAATGGCTTCGCCGTGCTAACCTCCACGGGAGGGTTAGAGTAGTAGGAGCTTAGATTACTTAAGGAAGAAAGGAGGGATTCTAGGATTGTTCTCTGCTTAGCTTATGGTATAGTATAGTACCTACTATATACCTCTAACAAGCATGTCCCGCTAGAACTGGATTATCGAGATAAATGTTAGCTAAGTAATAGTATCATATCTATAATTACATAACAACCGAGGGAGTCGTAGCAAAACCAGCTGTGCTGTGATTGCTTGATTGCCTCGTCTGTTCTAGAAAGCGTAGGTATATATCTACCATATGCTCATGGTGATCTAGGAATTGTGCGCCACGACTTGGCTGTCTTTATTTTCCAGGATTTTGGCGAGGACTAGTATCAATAGACCATGGGTAGACTCTAATGATACAATCTAATGCCTGGAAGCTCTCTAAACCACCGCTTTGCGAATCATAATAAGGACGTTATTTTCATAGTAATGTTGAGAAACGGACACCATGATAATGAAGTGCTTCAAGAGTTATTCCCATCAAAATATCCATAAAGACACGCATTTGAATTAGCCGCACTGCCTATTGTAAGGATCACGAGCAAAAGAGAGCCCGACGGTATAAAACATAAATCATAAAGTCGTTATTGCTACCTAGCATATCTAAATAGGATTATCACTATACGCAGGTGGTGGTTCATCTTCATCTATCACGGGCACCGGCGCCTCCCGTATCAATCTCTTCTGCTCCTCTAGCTTGATAACCCACAACGCACTCCCGCACGCAGAAGTGAGAAGGAAGAACATCGAGAATATCGGGACGAGTTGGAGGAGTAACGCCATAGTTCCGAACCTAAAATTTCGTCAGCACTTCTCGCCAACTCAGCTGTAAGAGAACACTATACCATGTATACTTCCACTTCCGCGTCCTAATCTCGTTGTTCTTCTCCTTCCGCGTCAAGCCCCGGAGCTTGAACCATCTGTAGTGGTGGAACGGACCAGCTCTTGCGCCGGTGAGAACTAGGAAGAACGGGACGCCGACTACGGGGATGAGATTTAGAGGGAGGAAGAGTATGAATTCTGCTATTTGTCGGAAGGAGAAGGGAGAGTATATGGCGGATGATGTGGGTTTGCCGAGCATTTTGACTGCAGTGGGTGCATCGCGATCGAGGAGTCGGGAGGGAGAGATGAGATCTATTTGGCCTTCGCGGATCAAGGTTGCCTGTGTAGATTGCCGTTAGCATGTATGCAGAGGTAAGGTGTCTTGGGATATGCGAGATGTAGAAAACACTATTTGTAGACTTACATCGAATACATCAACCAAAGTCTCATCCACAAGCAGCGCCTCAAATAGCAACGCAATCACCACTTGCCCCTCTCCCAACACCAACAAGACCGCACTAATCCACGCCGTCGGTCCATGAAATAGCAAAAGGAAAGCCGCTTGTGGAAGATACGCGAACGTGAAAAGGATCCCGAGAACCACGATCGATGTCACAGTCAAGGGAATTAGGCGTCGTCCAAATAATGGCCAGTACTCGCGATTGGCGCAGAAGTACCAGATGCCTTTGAAGGGATAGAGAAAGGACGCGCTGACGACATTTCGGATTGGGTGAAGGGCTGCTGCGCTGATGTCTCGCGAGGGCATCGTGGCGTAGAGACGTCGGTATGCAGTGAGGTGCACTTGAAGTGGTGAAGAATCTCCTCCACAAGAGGTTCTTCTTGTGGAGGCTCTGATGCTGTTGAGCTTTCGCGTTTGCGCCTGCAAATCCTGTGTCTTGATTGCGTCACTATGCAGGGGTTATCAGGCACGTGGACGTCATGCTGCAAGTAAGTACCTAGGTACCTACCGATGTCAAGCCGAGGCGAGCCTCAAGTTGGCAACGACATTCGTGCCTTCGCTCAGCCTCTACAACGAAATACGTTCTAAACGCAACTTCATAGTTTCATTATCCGTATAAGCTTTGTCATAAGCATTAATACACAGCCGAATGCCAACCATGGAGTCTGCTCATGATACTGACGAGGCAATCGACGAAGCATCGTTCATAACTACGTAGAACCTCCCTTAGCTCCATCACCATTCTGGATATAGGCAAATTAGAATTCTCACAGAAAGACGTCGTTGGAAGGACATACACAGTATCATACGTGTTCTTTAGTTAGCCTAGGTATTTATGAGAGATGCATCTCTTCCAGTCCTCAGTCAATCCCTCAATCTTATGAAGCTGATGTTTCGTACATCTAGTTAGATACCTATGCGTTAGTGCTTGTCTAAATTTCCTGGATATCCTCCAAAGCATCTTTACAGACAAAACCTATTCGATTGTCTAGTACTTGGAACTGATAGCCATTCATGGATATTCTGGCTAAAGCCGAGGGGCCCCGAGATGGAAATGAAGCCGAATTGGTACTGTACATGGCTGCCCAAGCCAGTGGAGTGTACGTGCCTTCGTCATAGCTGTCAAACTCATGAATGTAACATCGAGTTGGTGCTCCAGTATCTAGTGGGAAGCCCTAATCTCGCTTTGTGCAACGCTGTCCATCCAAATTCGGTCCTGCAAATGTCAATCCGACCGTTGGATGCACGCTCTGAAACGCACTTTCGGCGAACGATGATGCTATTCTCAAAGGTAGGTAACCGGAATTCGTCCCATTTGGCGGTTGAATGTATGGCATGTCACGTCGTAGGACTTGCCGCAAGCAGGCGCCTGAACCACCAACTTCTATCATTTCGACTTGTCAGATGGGACATAACGTGTGCACACATTTCTGAAGTCGTGGAGTAAGTTACGTGGAGTAAATTAGGAGCGAGAAAGGAGGTCCAAAGAGATGAAAGGATTGACTTTGCATTGGATTTGGTGACAGCGAGCTGCAGAAAGCCGTTTTCCGCAGAGCTCGCTTCCAGTTGCGTTGCGTTGCGTCGCGTCAACAAACAGATCCACAGCCTTCCCATTTCGTACTTGTCCATCCCTCTTCTCCATCCCCATCCTCTTTCCTTCTCAACACCTCAACACCTCAACAACTTTTTCTTTCTCATCGACCACGCTTGTCGTTCATCGACGCGTATCCGTTCCTTCTTTTCTCATCGTCACATTCGTTCGACGCTGCTCCGAATCATTCCTTTGATCGTTGGCCGCCATATTCATTCATTTCAATCCCCCACAGTCTTTACAAACAACACAATCAATCGAACACGCATCAAGATTCCAAAATGCACATATCATCTAGAAATGCTCTTGCGGGCGTATTCAGTCTCGTCAACATTGCATCTGCAGCTCCAGCGTAAGTCAATATCTGCTTCGAATATTCCAGGTCCATGCGAAGCTGACAACACTCAAGTCTCGATGCTTCAGATACTTGCGTACCTACCACGACGATTTTCGTGACTGCAGAACCATCGACAATCACTGTTCATGATGCCCCGGCCATCACTCTCCAGAACTCCAACCTTGTTGGTGCAGCAGACCCGGCCACTTTGCGTGAAGTCACCATTACACAGACTGCTTTTGTCACAGTCCATGCCTCCCTGGTAGCAGATCCAGCCATGTCTGAGGAAGTTATCAGCTACTATGTCACGGGCACCTCGACGATCTACCTGAATGGCAAGGAGCCCACTGGTGACATTGTCTTTGCAGCTTCCCCCACGACTTTGACTGTACAGCCGGTCAAAGATACAGATCCTCAAGAAACCAGTACCTCTTTTGGTAGGACAACAATCAGAATCACTGAGCATCGTACTGTCACAGGAACTCTTTCTGCTCCCGGATCCGCAATATCAGCTGAGGCATCCCCAAGCTTTTCCGGGCTTGGACCAGGAGGCTGGAACGGAACAGCAAGTGGAGATAACCCCATCGGTACTGGACCTACGAATGCTATTGCGACTGGTGTCTCCACCCATGCTGCTGCTGGTACCATTTCGTCACATTTGTCGGCACAATCTGGCTTCGGAGCTGCTGATCCAGCTTCAATTACCATTGCTGAGCCAACTTTGGACTTTTCTACGACGCATTCTATTCTTTCATTGACAACAATGGCTGCAAAGTCGGGATTTAATGTGTTCTCAACGTACTCGGTCTCGGGCGTTTCGTCTGCAGACTCTCAATCCACCTCCAGCCCAGCAAGCTCTGGGGGTGCTCGTTCAAACATTACTTCTGCCCGTATATCAAGTACAGGTTTTGTTACAGTCATGTCGTCACCCACATCAGTCTTGTTGAGAAACTCAACTGCTGGGGTTTCGTCTTCCTCAACCTTGCCCGCGAGTTCAATTGGGTCTTCATCAATTTCGACATCGTCATCTCTCACACAGTCCAGCAGGCTCACTTCCACTTCATCCTCGAGTGTACAGTCGAGCCAGTCGTCAAAGACATCTTCATCTCTCACACAGTCCAGCAGGCTCACTTCCACTTCATCCTCAAGTGTACAGTCGAGCCAGTCGTCAAAGACTTCTTCTTCTACCGTCGCTCCTTCCGCCAGTGCTTGTGGTGAGATTGGTGATTTCACGTTGAATGTAAGATAGTGCTGTACCTGCTTTAGGACTCACACTGACTTGCATTAGTTTGACAACATCCCACCTCTTGCTGCGTCGGGTGACCAGAATACCGTTGATCCACAACCCGTATTCAGCCCCTACGAACAATTTGATTTCTCGCATGGATTCGTCGTTGTCCCACCTCCAACTGATCCATACCTACCATCTTCGCCACCACAGCTCACCCAGTTCATTCCTAACTTTACCGTCAACAAGACAACTGGTGGATCTGGGCCAAATTCCGCGGAAGAGGGATACTCTGGCGATATAGCTAATGGTGACCATGATCGCACTGGATGTTTCCGGTTTAATTTCTATGGCGCTTCT
This sequence comes from Chaetoscypha palmicola, assembly GCA_003988945.1. Classification (NCBI taxonomy): domain Eukaryota; kingdom Fungi; phylum Ascomycota; class Leotiomycetes; order Helotiales; family Helotiaceae; genus Chaetoscypha; species Chaetoscypha palmicola. Next base: position 152,365 of record QYAH01000003.1, on the reverse strand, counting down.
GTTGGCTGTAAGATCTAATTTCTCTTTTCATATCCGCTTCGAGATGCCCGAATCCCAGCATTTCCCCTCCCATCGTAAGTACCTGCTAATTACTTGGTACATAGGCGACTCTAAGGGACCTTCGTGTGTATTCACCTTCACTGGAATGCGTTACGATGCGAAGACAGGCCAGAACACCAAAGTCGCAAGCGCAATGATGGCCATTGATGCATGCCCTGCTCTTGTCGACTGCCATCTCACGCCAATCACTCTCGGTGCAGATTTCAATGACCTTAGTGTTATTCGCACCTCTGTCACGGTCGATGGAAAACCTAGGATTTGGTGGATGGACGATATTCGCCTAGGCTGGTTCGATAACTCTTGCGGGATGGGAATGTGCCGCACAGCCACTCACATCCACAAGCGTCAACAATCTCGAATTTAGATGGTGGGGGCTCAATCACCAGCGAGCTACATTTCCGCGTTATACTGGATCTTTTTGATGTACAGAAATAGATACTCCTTCTTTCGGCATATCTCATGACGAGGGTACTACCGTATCTGATGATGGAAAATTCTGGTGGACGAAAGTTATGTATTTGAGTTTCTTTTCATTTGCTTTGACCAATCGGCGTTCTTCATATTACAACACAAAATTCAGGCCGGCCTGTGTCTTTTGCCAGGATGGTGGACATAACTTGATGATACGATGAAGGAAAATGATGGCAAAGCCTGTAGCTCTGACCTAGATACGAAGTGTAAACGAAGAAATCAAAAGATGTTAAGTCGTGTTTCTCTCTCGAGAGCTGATCGAAGGCCCTGATCTCGGTGATAAATGTCACTAAGCACGAACCGCTAAATTGCATGCTACCGTCGAGATAAGGGAGGAAATGTATTCTTACCAGCGTCTCGGATTCCGGTACACGGGCAGGGCAGACTGTTCTGAGGATATATGGGTGGGTTGGGATGTCTACTATACTAGACTGACTATATTCTACAATGCACAAACTAGATCCTATATCCTCTTATCCTATCCTCTCCTGTACCGTATACCCCCCCCCGCCAACCCGCTTCTATAAACGTAAAGAAAACGAGCAAGCAAGCAAGGAAAATCCGAAAACAAGCAAGGTAAAGAAAGAATGGATGGAAGGATGGAAGGATGGTAAAGTGATGACATTGAAATGAATTATACGGACGGACTGGTAGGATGGAATATCGGGGAGGCAGGCAGGTTAGAAGCCTGGATGAGGATGCGGTGAGGATGAGGATGAGGATGAGAATGAGAGATGTGTATATGTTATATTCATGCCTTTCAAGGGGGCAGGGGGAGGGGAGGATAAATCACGCTGAGGAATATAGGCTAGCTTGGCTTGTAGGTGATCAACAAACTGTAATTCTCGCGTTTTATTTTGAGAAAGGGGGAGTTTTTTGTTTATAGTTTTTTTTTGGAACTGTGTCGTGTCATTTTTATTGTCTTTTCTCGTCTAGTAAGTAGCTTGCTTGTTTGCTTGCATCTCATCTGCAACATGCCGTCACCCCTCGGCATTCACTCTCCCATCTCCACCAATCCGTCCATTGACAGAACGAATCAACCCTCCGCCAAACCCTCTGGCCACTTTACGATCACTGATGCAGCAAAGCCCATCCATCCGATCTTGAATTCCGCAACAACAGTTCAAAAAAAAAAAGGTCCCTTCCATAGCGACATCCCACCATCACGGCGAGAGATCATCTCCATCTCATTATTCACAGATCCACCTCAAACGACCAAAGAGTCATTCATGCATTGATGCAGTGCAGCATACCCAAAAATAAATAAACACCGTTCATCAGGTTCCTTCCTGATCGGCATGCCATTTCCCAAATGTGTTCAATTCTATATTCAGCGAGTGTTTGTGGGATTTTGTATTCGTACAAGTCGAGCCCAGCGCACTCCATCCCCATCCCCATCGTCTATCCGGGGACTGGTAGTGGCGGTTACTCTAGCGATAGTGGTATTTTATGTTCTAGAAGCGAATGTTGGAAAAAAGGTCGTTTTCTCATCTGGCCGAGGCGAGAAAACGCAAGAAAAGGGTGAAGAAAAAGTCGCCTTGTCGTTTATCGCGCAGTCGAATCACCGGCCTGGGTCGAGTCGTTCGATGACAATTATGGCGTCATTAATATTATTAAGGTCTTCCTGTCGGAAAAAATGATTCCCTATTTCCTCTTCCTATGATACTCCCGAACTGAGGTTGAAAAGGCGGTAATATTATATACAGGTTGTCGAAAGTTATGTGAAGGTTTCGTTCGAGAGATCTTTCGGTCCAAGGAAGCTGGGGGATAAAAAGGTTGAAAGGCGCGATAACACCATATTCGCTCATATGCTAAACGCCTTTACATGATAATGCCGTAAATCGTGAGAATTCGAGCATCTCAACGGGTGGCGGTGTTGAGAAGAAGTTGCTTATCGGATCACAAGTTGAATTGAGATCATCGAACTATGACTTCGCTGAGTTCACTATCCGATATTTGAGAGGCTAATGTTTCGCCTTCCCAAGATGATTGCCCATCATCAATTGGACTTCTTGAACCGGAAGAAACGGATGATGAGGAGCCCATGGTCCATTCATCACTGCTATCATGGCGGAAATCGAGCACGGTCAAACCGTACTCGTAACCATCAACGCTTGGTGAATCGCCGACCTCAACGTAATCGTAGTCCCAGCGGAAGAACTTGTCGGCTTGAATTCTTGGAAGAAAGTTTGTTTTGGCAATGTAAAAGGCGATTGCAGCGAGGAAACCACCTCCAACTAGATCCACAGCATAATGATGAGATAAGTACATGGTTGCCCACCACATCCACATTGCGTAGCCAATGACTAAAGGTCGTAGTTTTGGGAAACAGTGGCTCATGAAAAGAGCCTCCAAGACGGCGTTTCCAGAGTGTAGAGATGGGAAGGCTCCAAATACCAACGGGGATGCCTTGAAATTCGTGGTATACATGTCGAATCCGAGGAAAGCGTCGACGCGTTCGAGACCGGCTGGAGAGCCCTGAATGGAGTAATTGGCGGGAGCGAGTCCGTACATGTTCTCGTACCATGGAGCAGAACATGGGAAGATCAATTGAATGATCACGCCCGTGATATTGAGATATCCGAATGTTCGCGCATATACTGGGAGAACTCCTGGCGGGCCGAAGAGGAACATCAGAGCCGCCCAGAAGAAAGGACCACCAAAGTGTAGAAGACCATATGGAATCCATGCCAGTACATCCAACACCACATGCTTGTGTGCGGAAAGAACATTGCTCAAATTGGCACCGTAGAAAATGTTTTCGAGAGCTGGTAGGACCTTGACCCAGATGTGTGGTCGATATTCGGCGGGGATAAATCTAGGGATAAAGATTAGCATTGAAGACTTTTTGAATCAACGGCCGCCGATCACTACCACGTGCGACGATACACCAAAATAAATGGTGATTCATAATAAATTAACGAATCACATGGACTCGGTGTGTATATACTGCTACAAGCACATCCAAGCCTAAGTGAGGTTGAAAGATTTTTGTGTTATTAGCATGACGCTCAAACCAACCGAGCTAGCCGGCTTATACGACTCGAAGACAAGTTTGGTTTGTGGTTTGCACGTAATGCTAACACAAAATTCTTCAGTTTCAAGCTCTCTTGAACTTGGATGTCCTTGCAGCAGTATATATCACGCCCGAGCTTTTTGTGCACCTTTTGAGGCATATCTTATTAAAAAGTTGACATACCGAGCATTAAAGAAAAGGAAAACCCATGACAAGACGGGTAGAACTGGGAGAAAGAATTGTCTCGTTATTGGCACAAGCAATGCACCCATAAGCAGTATCGCCGCCGCGACTTTCATCATAGGCCCGGGGGCTTGACTAATTGACAACGAGAAGATGGCGAGAATGATCAACGCCAGGTATTGGCCGTCATAATATGACCATCGATGTTGCCGCAGTGCTTTTATTGTGTCTCGTGGATCGAAGGATGTTTCGAGGTATGTGATCGAAGAAGCCGGGGATTGTGAAGATCGAAACGTTGATCGTAGGCGGCGGCGTAATCTGCGAGGTATTGGATTCAACGCAGTCGGCCAGGAGAAAGGCATTTTCGCTTTTGAAAAGGTCGGCGAGCTTGCCCTGGAGGCATAGAAGTTTGTTTCTGGCATTCTGATGCGGACAGCCTATTAGCAGGAGTAGTCGAGTCCCAAACGTCAATAAACAGCGAATGCGCGAGTGTTGGGGTGGTTTCGAGATATGCTCGCGGACGCAGATGGATATTAAGGGTGCTGGCGAAGACGCTATGAGCTGAACGTGAACATGAACATGAAGTCGAGAGATGCTTGCGGAGGTGGAGGGCAAGTGAAGGGGCGGCGACGAGGTATCGTGATGATGCTGCGGTGGAAATGGGGAGGTATGAGGATGTCGAGTTAGAGAAGTAGAACGAAGACCAAGGGAAGGTGGATGGTGGTAGCGCGAGACGGATGTTCGGTCTTCTTGAGCACCGGAAGTTGCAAGCAGCAGCAGGAGCAGCAGTTGCAAGCAGCAGTTACAACGATGATGGGGTGGGTCTTTGCGCATGCTAAACCCGGTAAACCGTGCTAGCGGGGCTTGGCGGAGGGTAGATGTAATTTGGCGTAATTTGGCAGCCACAGGGTCAGGGCCCACCTAGCAGACCGTGGCAGTGATTACGCAGAGAACGACCTCGGGAGGGCAGAATTACGGTAACCGCAACTCCTTGCCAACAAATGGGACGATATGATACGGTAACGTATGCGAAGCGAGCCCGGGGAATACAAGACAAGTACGGAGTGCTTCATAGAGGGAAATGAGCGCGGCTGAGATGAAGTTATTCCTGCTCCGTACCGAATCTCCTTTTCTTACAGTCCTCCGTACATCTGGACAGTATGTCCTCTGCATCCATCTCCCACAAAGGAGCGCCGAGGAACCCGCAGAGGGACAAAGAGAATAACCTTACTCATCTGGCACTTGGAATTTGGTTGGCGTTGGACTGCTTCTTTTCTCGCTCTTCTCGCTCTTCTCGCTCTCAATTGGCCCATCTGACTCTAATCCGACATCCTTCGTACGGTACAGTACTCGCATCATCCTGGGAAGCGCATATTTCGTCCAGCTCCGGGCGATCCGCAGGTCGAAAGCCAACGTCTCAGTGGCTGAAAACGATGACAGATGTCTGCCTGACATAAGCACACCGCAGCCGCGCAAAGGAAACCAAAGCCAGGTCTCATATTTCCGCCGAGCTCGCCGGCTTCCAGCTTCAAGGCGACGCTTGTTACTTGTTCTTAACTCTTCTCTCGCTAGACTTCTAGATACAGTACTACCGTTTCAAGAGACAATGTAGGTAGAGTTCAATGTCTATCCTCTGCTTGGAATTCTCTAGCACGAAGACGTCTCCTTCGAGGGCTGAGCGTCAGCCTTGTGGCCTAGGCCACCAAACCGAGATGTACTTCAAGTAAAGGGGAGAAAAGGGGAGCCGAAGAGCGAGCCGCTTAGCAAGATGCGACGACCTTCATGCCTTTCTGTAAACGTCAAACTAACGGACCCCATCAAATTGCGGAGGCTGGCTTGAGCTGTATCGCTATGCTGCCCTATGCTATTATGCTACAGTACAGTATACCATGCAGCTCTATCAATCACAGAGTACGGAGTATGGGCGACGTTGACTTGTCACACCTGAAGCGCCCTCCTTCGTCCCATCCATGCCTGCTGCAAGGCCGCGTCGCCTACTGCGCTTCCGAATACGTACTCCGTACTGATCAAACAGCAATTCGTTGGATTCCTGCATCTGTCTGCCTGTCTGCGTGCCTGCCTGCCTATGGGTATTGTTCTTAGCATCAAGTGTTTCACTTAGGAAGAAGAAGGATTTGTGGGAGGCTATGTTGCTGCGCAGAATCGTTATCCTGCAGGCGGTGCCATCGCCTCTTCGGTTTTGTGGGGAACGAGAAGAGGCTCAGCGGAGATCATCAATGTCGAGTCCAACGAGGCTTTCCCATGAAACATCACCACAGTTCCACAACCCAATTCGCCTTACCGTATAGCACGTACAGTATAGTACAGTACGTACCTATGTTCTGTTTCACCAGACTCGGGAACGACAACACCACAGGATGGCTTTCGCGTGATTATGCAAGGTACGACGAGGGAATACGCTTTCGAGGAGCTGATATCGAAGACATATCCTGTAACTTTGAGTTACTCGGTACAAGCTTACCATACCAGGTACAAATTCTGTGATACATACGGAGTACAGTACTCTTGAGAAGCCACACCTCATCCACTTGAACCCATTTGCCGGCATGGTCTCCTTACCGCACCTAGGCAGGGAGCATCGCCATCCAATCAACTCACAAGGACGATTTTCAATTCTAAAGTTGCAAGTCGCGACCGCCTCTGATGTCAACGACCATCCAGAATTGTCTCACATTATTGTCCAAAGACATCATCCTACATACTTCGAAGTATCTTACCCTAGATATCTGAATTATATTTATTCAAGAACCTCACACATTCCTCAGCCTATCAACTACATCCGTCAACCTCGAAGCATTCGAAGACCTTCCCTTGAGGCCCCCGTCTTATACACGATTGTGCACAGCATCTCAGACCACACCTTATCACAACAGCACGACACACACATGCATGCACATTTCCCTACCCAGACGATCACATGGGCAATAGAAATCCACAACCCGCGAAAATCTCTCCTTAAACCACGAAAACTGATTGGTTATCAACCCCGTCGTCTAAACTCTTCATCTTAATTTTCACCAGCAAAGGAAAATCAATTCTTATCCCCACTTCGCTGCAAAGCAAATTGCTTCAACCGGAGATTTTTCTGCCCGCACTAGCCACACTTTTTACCGCTCTCGGCTTGCGGTCGAGTTCCCGAGCCCGAATCCGACTACTTTCCGGATATACAAAGATAGGGATAAGCACAACGTCGATATCTCTTACTCGGCGGTACTGTTTTTTTTTCGAGCGCAAAACAAGCTTTGTCTAAAAGTAGTGTGTGTGGTTTCTTTGTGGGTACTATTATAGGTACAGTACTATCATGGGTCTATAGCCAACTATAGCACCCTATACATCCACTTCACCGTGCACCAACTTGGCACCAAGTGTTGTACGAAGTACTTCGAAGTAAGAGGTCAAAGCATAAAAGGACAGTACAGCCTAGTAAGAGATAGCTTAGACGTCTGGTTATCTGAGCTTAAATGACACTTCTAGGAGATACTTACATAGCATTCTATGAGATAGTTAGCGAGGCGTAGCTTTCCGGGTTCACTCGCTACGGCTCGTGTAGCCTGACTAATAATAACGAGCGAGGAGACTAGCTTGAAGCTTCTTTAGAAAGATAGAGGGTATCAGACAAGAGAGATGGGATTAAAAGCCGAAATCCCAGGTTCTAGTGGTCTCACATACCACAAACAAGGTGCAGGACATTATCGTCAGCAATAATGCTAGGAATACCATCGGTAATCACAAGTAAGACGTGAGAGGGCCTCTGGAACAGAGAAGGAACTCAACTACACTACATCACCGAAAAGTCGGAGAGGAAGGTTTGGTCTGCGATCGGCGAAAGGTTCACTCCACAACGAGCAAGAAAAAGGATTCGATCGTCGGCAAGAACATTGGCAGATATATCATCGACAACCACAAGCATTATCAACCCATCTCGACTACCCGCTAATTATCAATCTCTAAGCATTGAAGATATTCTCTGTTATCTGACTGCATCGCAGTATTAACTTTTCGCATATTTTCCCCTGATAACATGCATTTTGATCGAAACAAGTGCATCCCTCTAGATTTTCCATATCTCATAGTTATGGCGGCATGGTTGATTCGTTGTCAAGTCCTACTCGCTCAGTTTCTTACTTTTGCTTAAACATTATTCACGGCATGTTTATCCACCCAGCCGAGTCACATATGGGTTGTACCTCGAATTGGAATCCACTTGATGAGTTCTGAGTTGGAAAGCCCCAGCATGTGCCTGGTCCTGGGGAATCGATGGTATTCCACCAACAAACCGAATTACTAATTCGGAGGTCAAAAGTCAGCGATGGGTTTCTTACAAATAAAATCGCTACAGGAAAGTTTTTGATAATATGATAGAGCGAATATGTATCCTGGGAGAAGGGACAGACGAGAGGAACTTAACATACCAGCCAGTTGAGTTGTTTTCGAAGTTATACCCGGCGCAGCGGTTGATACAAGTGTTCAAGTCATTTGTAGGAGTGCTGACAACGTTGGCTCCGGTAGTAACAAGAACTGTGTTGCAGAACTTGCGAAATGAATAGACTTGTGGGCCAAAAGTCACATCATATAACGTGCCGTTTGACGATGGGCAGTCTCGAGATAATGTCTGAGATGGACCTATTACTACCTCCGTGGTTGTGACCATAACTGGCTTTGAACTGGTTGGAGTAGGAGTATTGTTCGTATTTGAGGCAGAAGATGATGAGGCGGAGGTGACTGTATCATTCGATGGCTGGTCTGTTGTCGTAGAAGAACTGCCCTTGGACTTCTGAGATCGGGCAGCCATCGACCCGCCGATGCCACCGCCGACTGCTGCGCCTATGACCACGACAGCCGTGACTATCGAGAACAAGATCCAGAAGCTCCGTGCTTTCAGACCGCAGATGCGGTTCTTACTTGTAGAAGTATGAACCTTCGAGCTGTACCCATCATCAGGATAGAGTGGCGTTGAGCTCTGCTTGGCGATATACTGCAAACCTGCCTCCGGAACCACTTCAGGAGCAGAGTACCAAGCGTCCGGTGGGGACTTCATCCCAGAGGCGTATCCCAACTATGGTAAGGCTAGACTTTCGTTCGCGTAGTATGTAAACGAAGAAACGGCTGAGAGCATCAGGGAGTAAGATTTGGAGAACTGTATGCACGTATATTTGGAGGATGGGAGGAGATAAAGTCTGCCAGCAGATGATCATATATGAAAATTGAGGCACAATTGTCTTTAAGCATCCTGCAGTTGGGTTTCAGGTATCACAGGCATCACTGGCCGGTGGAGGTACAGCGTTTAAGTATGGTAGTAATTAGGAGTATGAAGACAGGGGGTGTTTGACTCTTGTTTAAACTTGAAGGGGTAGTATGCCGCGCAATATTTGTGTGCTTCGTTTATACTGGGCAGAAAAAATAAGCCCTTTAGGAACAGTATCAACAGACTCACCCCCATACTTAACCGCTGTACAGAGTACCTCCGTATAATCGCAGGAACCCATCTCTTTACCCTTATCCTCACCTTCTCAAAGGGAATAGGAACCATTAATTAGTCGTATTTCTTTGAGAGGATGAGGAAAAGGGTAAAGAGATAGGTTCCTACGATTAGATTCTTGTTGGCATATCGAAGCAACAACAGAAACCTTTCCGGATTAGCGAAGTTTCACTGCCCTGTAGATTTCATTCTGTGGTCGGCAAACCGAAGTGACGGAAGCGAATTAAATCCCCGCGATTAGCCGCCCTGTATAGGTGGGCTTCAGGGGGGGCTCGCTTATCAAGGTATTGCGGCGCAATGCAATGATCTTTCTATTCCTGTACGGAGGTACTGTAGGCGCTTTCAAACACCAACATCTCTTTGGATTCCAACACCACCAACATTTCTTCCACATGTCCGCAGAACATCAGCTATTTGGAATTCGTTTCCATGAAATCCTCACTGGGACTGTGACTCGGACTGTCGAGCTTCAACCTTCAAAGTCGTCATGATGGCAGGTCCCATACGGCTGAACCGCAAGTACAGCATCCTCAGCTCCGCCATTTGTTTGGGTCTCGTCGTTGTGGTGTACTACATGTACTGCGTGGGCGAGCTGCCAAAGTTTTTTCCTGGCAACTTCAATGAAGGAAACTGTCGACAATGCAAACCATTGACAGAGACGAAAGATGACGAGATTGCCCTCAATTCGCCAAAGCCCCCAGCTGCTACTGCGAGTCTTCCGGTAGATTATTCGCCTTCAACATTCAGCGAAAGCCAGCAGAAATGCGAGCTGTTCTTCACGCCGGCCTATCTCAAGCATATCGCGACCCATCAACTACCATACTGCGAATCGGAGTCGCTAAGCGCATTTCAGTGCTTCGCAGCACCACGACTTACGATACCGCTAACGGGAGGATGGGGACAGACCGACCCTCTGTGCATCGCCCAAGGCGTGTCTTTTCGTCCGGAGCAGCAGACCGGCTCAGAGCAGGAATTTGGCATCCAATGCAAGCTTCGGGATCTAGCAGCGGAACGAGCCAACTCCTCAGATGTTGCAACTGAGCTCGAAGGCTTCCGTGACCGGCCTACAGACTGGGGATGGTATTGGGGTGATACAGGCGTTGGTGCTTCGTTGAAGACCTGGAAGTTTGAAAATAGCGGGGATGTCGAAGGCTGTACACGGGAGAAGAGTGATAGCAAGGAGTGGGTGATGCTTATGCGACGGGATAGCACCGACACACATAACCTATGGCACAAGTTGATGGAGATTTTGCAAGTACGTTTTCGGAGCTATTCTTTCCCTTGCCTCTTCACATCCTATTTCATTCCCCTCCGCAAATGTCTGCGTAACGAATTTAACGATCACGTTCTATTAGGCGCGGCATAGTTTGGATGCAGTACGGATCGCTATTAATCCCGCCACCGGAACACCTTGGCTGTCCGACGAAGATGCCGCGCATGTTCAACTAGTCTTTGACGATGATCGGGAAGAGCTACTGGAACCACTCTGGGAGATTGTTACTGGGAGAAAGCCCATCCGCAAGAGCTCCTGGGAGCGAGCAGCTTGCTTTGGCAATGTGATCCTTCCGCTTCCTGGATGTGGCAGTCCTTTTTGGTCTAACCTACTGGACACTGGATATCCTGAAGCCTGTCCCTCGCAGACGCTTTTGACGACATACGTCCACCGCATATTTGAATTCTACGGCGTGGTCCAGCGCCCTGTCACCGAGATTCATAAACATCCTACCATTACAATCGTAGAGCGAAAAGAGAATAGGAAGTTCGTCGCACTCGACCGTAAGGTGAAAAGTCTAAAGGAACGCTACCCGCAGTCTCCTATCAATGTGGTTGATTTCGCCAATATCACAATCCAAGAGCAGATCGAACTTGCCCAGTCGACTGACATCCTTGTTGGCCATCACGGCGCTGGCATGACACACATCATTTTCATGGCACCTGGAGCGACGGCTGTTGAGATTCTACCTCGACATTTCGACCAGCATGGCTTCCGCTCTGCAGCTGCGATGCGAGGAGTTAATTATATCGCGGGCAGATGCATGCATAAAGAGGAGTATGAGAATGCTGTGGACGGCACACCGTTTCCGCAAGACTGGACACCTCCCACGCCCCAGGGATTCAATCATTGGCAGAATGAGGAGTGGACATATTTGACGGATGAGGATTTTCTGGGCTTGGTCGATGCTGCGGTCAGGAGTCAGATGAATAAACTCGGAAGCAGCGACTCATAAAATACACGGTTCGGATATCATTGCATGTGCAATCAATGTAGTTACAACTATAATACCCTAGGACTTATGAAGCAGCACATTTACTTTTTCATTCGCTTCGAGAGCAGGGCATCAAAAGTGGTAGCCGAGCTTGGAAAAGGAGGTCAAATCACGTGATATGTATCATGAAATGTAACGCTTCCCTTCATCTACTACAGACTTTATCGGGCATCTTACTTTATCACTTCTGATTACCATGAGACAGTAAGCTAGTAGCTAGAGCCGGGTGGCTTTATCGCTGTTTTCAGCTTCTAGCTTACTATTTTACTACCTATATCATCCCGCGGCCACTATACAGTCTTACTTCGTATATGTTTCTACAACCGTGGGTAGACGCTTCTCATCCTTACGTCTCTTTTTAGAAATACTATCTCTTCTTCTACCTGTCCCGCCACCTATAAACCGAAGTGCGCATTCCACCGTAATCAACCAATCAGAAAGTCTCAGCCCTCTCTCTCAGAATGCCCAAACTTCTACGGAGCCTGAATTCTGAATGCGGAAATTACGATAACGAATAAGAGGAAAAAGAGGGCCTGGAAGCAGGGCAGGCAGACAGGCATTGTGCGAGTCGAGCCGTTCCTAAGGATTGCCAGCTCAAGATGTGCGAATCGTCGAATTTACAGTGCCGAATTCTGCTGCGACTGACCAGGGTGCAGAGAAGAAATGAGCGGAGACGAAAACTCCCATGCTTACCATCTGCGACCCATCACCTGCAAACGAATCCGCGAAAATGCGAATGCGAGAATGAGGTTATGGTGGCGACGCGTTCACGCGTTAAGGGGTTTGCAGACATCTCGCTCGTGAGGGTAGTTTGAAAAGTGAGTTGAGGAGGCCGCGAAACGATGTTTCGACTTGGAAGTTTGCTTGTTTGGAGGTCCGGGTTGCTGAAGTACTGTATCAGCCCTGTGAATGTCACGGACCAACATTCCGTCCGATATTGTATCCCTCTGGTACGGTACCTGTTCGTGTTTCCCCAAGAATTGAAACGCTGACATGCATGGCCTGATTACGTGCAGCATTTCCTGATACCATCTATGTGAGATGTCGGGGCGCTGTCGTTCGAATTCTTTGACTTGACGAAGACGATATTCAGGCCAATTTCTTCAAATGGGTGATTGTTCAAGTCGCAAGAATGAATTGCATGGCCTGCGTTATTCCTGCTGAGCGGGCCTGCTCGCGGGTGATATCTTGTCGTAACGATGAGACTATCCGCTTCAACGTGTTTGAAGCATTTTCGCTTCCCCGGACCACATCATCAAGATTCCCAATCAGCGCTGTCTTCAGGGAACGTGAGGACTAGCATGATGGTATCAGCAGATTTCGTTTGTCAAAACGGCTCTTCAATCGTTCAGCATACGCTTCATTTCCGTTTTCACAAATTCTTGCCTGCAATCTTATACTCTAGCTTTAATTAAATCTAGGACATACAAAGTCAACTGTCTTTCAAAAATCCCATGTTCCGCGCCGACCTATAACCCCTTCACCACGTTCACCCTTCCATCCCTTCCACATCGGCGCTCCTAGCTCGTCCATCTACGCCCACCATTCTTCTTTCGCAGAAAACCACATTATCTCTCCCCGGGAAAAATCTCCTCGCTAGCTGTAAGTAGAAACGCAAAGTACGAAAAAGCCTACGTCGAACGTATGTTTGGCTAAAGAGAAGCGAGAATAGTACTCTCGTGATGTATAAGCTAACTGCTGCCATTAAAAGATTTAGATTTAGATCAACCACCCGAATTCTACTCTCGAACGTATGACGCCATTATTAAACCCAAACCCAAACACGATTGCGAGTAAAGAAACATGCAATTCCCCGCCATAAAACTATTAGTTACTTGTCATCCTCCCTTTTACCCTCCTCACAGACCCTCTCGTACAATTTTCATTCCAATTCCTGAAGTATGACAAGACCCCGATCTCGGCTTTCCAAACACCCCCTGTAACCCCCTTCCCTCCTCCTCCCTCCTCCTTCTGCTCTGCCCCTCCCCCCTCCCCTCTCCCCTGACATCCTAAACAACAATCTTAACAATTATACCAAATCCCAACCCCCGACCCCCCAAACAGCCCAAACCTAACCTCCCCCACCATCCCCCCCATCTCAATCCACTCCGCAAGCTTAAACACAAACGACAAACCCTCAGTCGAGCTACATGCAGCGGTGTTGATCGTACTGTCGACGTTACGGATGGCATTGACAGTGCCGAATACACCTGTATCTGAAAGACGTCAGTCCAGCTTCCTTTGGCTAGTCGGAGGGGATGGGGGAGGTACCAAGGATGCTGGGAACGGCGTCGATGACGTTCCTCCAATTCTTGAATCTGGGGAGGGCGCCGGTTACGAGTTTCACGTCTAGTTGCGGGGGACCGATGGTGAAGAGGCGCGAGGGGGGTTGGATTTTGAATTGGAGTTGGCAGCCGTAGCTTCCTGGGGGTGTGGGGGGGAAGGTTACGAGGATGTATGTGCGATCTAGGGGAGTGTTAGATTTTTGAGAGGGGAGAGGGAGGGACATAGGTCTGACGAGGGGAGGAGGGGGGGATAAGTACCTGTGGCACCAGAAGATTGGGATGCGCGGAATTGGCCTGTCGTGCCTACGCTGAAGGGTTGGGCTTCAGAGAGGAGGTAGTAGCTGGAGGGAGCGAGGTAGGTGCCGCATTGGCGAGGAGATATCAGGTCTGAGAGGGGAGTTCGTGGTTCGTGTGTGAGGGCGCCGGGGAGGAGGGCGAGGAGAGGGAAAAGGTGGTGGATGTGCATTTTGGAAGTTGTGAGTCTGGTTTTGGGTTTGGAAATGTTGGTGGGCCTAGGTGATGGGAAAGATGAGTTGAGATGGGAGGAAAGGAGGTAGGTATGGTTTTGTGGTAGAGGGGAGTTTGAGGTTGTGGTTGTGGTTGGGATGGGGATGGGTGGAATGTGGTTTGGATCTGCATGGTACATTCTTCGTCTTGTTGCAGATTCTAATACTCCGGTGATGTCAATCAGATTTTGATAAATAGTCAAAGAAGTGCACACTCAAGGTTGCGTTTGATTTGAAGTAACAGATACCTCTTGGATAATTCTTTGGGGTATAGAGCGAAGAGACGGCAATTGGATTTGATGTGATAGCGGAGGGTAGACGAGATCGGCGATCTGTGGGTGCGGAGTATAGCTTATTTGATGACACTACGGACTGACATCTCTGGAATGATTGAACTGGTTGCTAGATGTTTTGCTGATAGATGCTTAATAGATTGTTGAGTTAAGCGAGGCGACGGGTAGAAAGCGATGTAGAGGGCGACAGGGTGAGCCAAAGCTCCCCTCTCCATCATATTCTTCATCGCTTCGTAAAAGCATACTAATCTCACCTTATGAATATTTACATATAGATGTATATTTGTTTCCTTCGTATTCTTTCTAGATGATACAAAAATACAGTTAAGGTTTAATAGACGTAGTTTCTCCCCGTGGTATAATAACCAGATTGATATGATAACGTGCTTTTCAACGGAGGAATGAAGGAAGGGTTGGTGATGTGTTTAGATGGCGAGCTAAGGATCTAGGATGTGGAAAATGGAAGGGGGGTAAGCAGATACTCAAAAAGGTAACAGGAAACGGACCGCATAAAGACAAATCTAGAAATCAAGCCTGGGAAATGAATACGAAAAGCGTGCGGTGGAAATAGCTTGTTTGCGTGTATAAAATGGGGTTAAATTGGCACACTACACCGCACCACACGCTCATTGCTTGCTTCCACGCCGGAATATGAAAACTCACCTAACTAAGCTAGGAGCCAGCGTGCCTACCTCGTCTTGCTCCCAACAAGTAAGGTACTGAAACGGGTGCCAGCCAAGTGGATGAGCCCAGACATATACTCCAATAACTGCCTGCATAAGTTCCCATATTCCTACCCTGTCTGCCTGGCATATGCAGCACTGTGCAGTAGAAAAAGTTGCCAGTGGCTCGCTCATGATCATCAATTCGTCAGTTCACCATCTCGATGCGGTCCCTGCGATCTTTGTTTGACCCGCACTCCATAGTCCTTTCGTCGTCTCGGCGATCTTCCTCGTTTGTGCTTCGATCTGTGCTTCGGTTTGTCCTTGGCCGCTTGTCCGATCGACTCCTCTCATCCGCGCATCGCCTTGGCTGTCGAATGCTCCTTGTCCCAATTGACCGGTTCCGGTCACGTAGCTAGAATCACTGGTGTCCATTTGTCCATCCTCTCCTAGTCCCATACCGCCAACGCCCGAATCTTTGTTCTTGGACTGGTATTGTTCAGAGGGGAGTGGTGCCGCGCCTTTGCTAGGGTCGTGAGATACGATTCCATCCATCATACCACCATGACCTTCGCGGAGTTTATTTATAGCGCGTACGGTATCGATGGCAGCATGTAAAGTACGGCGAGCGTTGAAGTTCTTCTTGACCACTGGTAACAAATCGCTACCCTTTTGAGTGTTCCCATCTCTACCAGCTGTAAGGCCTGCGACGAATGGATGCGAGAGGGCTTCATGTGAGGTCATTCGCTGAGTGGGATCGATTGTCAAACAGCGTTTGATGAATTCTCGAGCTTGTAGTGAGACGCCGCGCCAATACTCAATAGGAGTGAAAGAATAATCCGCTACTAAGATAGCCTGCATTTCTTCAAGATTCGAATCACGGTCAAACGGTGTGTATCCACAAAGTAGGAAGTATGTGATGACACCAATTGCCCAAATGTCTACTGGCTTTCCATGTCCAGTCTTCTTGAAGATCTCTGGCGCCATGTAGCCCGGGGTCCCGCATGTTGTCGTTAAAACATGGAATTGTTCTTCGTCCATGATACGACTCAGTCCGAAGTCAGCGATCAAGAGATCCGCATTATCCTCCGGTGTCCGAAAGAGCAAGTTTTCCGGCTTCAAATCTCTGTGTACGATCCCATGATCGTGGAGGTATGCAACTGCCGAGAGGGTGGCTCGTATCAAGTCTGCGGCATCAGATTCATAATATGATCCTTTTCGGCAGATGCGGTCAAACAACTCTCCTCCAAGAGCGAGATCGGTTACGAGGTAGAGGTTGTTAAGGGTTTCGAAATAGTCGACCAATGTAAGGATATTCTGGTGGCCCATTGAAACCCGCTTAAGAACTGCGATTTCGTTGCGCACCTAGAGCGACAATTAGACTTCGCAATTGCTTATGCTTGAAACTGCATGATGTACCATATGTTCTCGTCCAGCCATCAACCTCTTGTTTATAACCTTGGCGGCATAATACCTTCCTGTGTCGATATGTACACACTCCTTCACGACGGAATATGAACCCGCGCCAAGTGTTTTTCCTGTCTTGTACCGACATGCCTGCACCTGCGGCTTGCCGTCCTGCGGATTGTAGCTCATTGTCGTAATCTTCGAGGATCTTAGGGAATCAGGTACTGAGGATGGTGCGTGTTTTGCGCTGTCAGCGCGGGGTTGGTTCGAGATTCGGTATCAAGCTGGACGGTGGCTGCGATAAGAGAACCAGAGCAGCAGCACGATCGAGGACCTGGAAGCAGGTTCAAAGCTTGCGGAAAGCGAAAAGCGAAAAGGACGAGGTTCTACGCCGTGCCTTGGATGCGCAATGAAGCACAAAAGAAGCGCAAGATATTCACCGAGGATGTATCAAGCTGAAGAGGCCTGGTGAGGGTTCGTTGCTCGCTCTGTCAGCGGACCTCAGCCGCTCGAAGTTTCCGCTAGGCAATCCTCGAGCGATGTTTGGACTCTGAGTGGTCAAATATCGTTCGTCGGGATTGAAGATTGAAGGATTTGGGGCCGTGGACGTGGACGTGGGCGTGGGCGTGGACCGAAGGATGGCATAAGGCGACGCGAGAGGACTCGAGGTAACGTCAAGAGTTGTGTGGTCGAGAGTCGAGACTCGAGACTCGACAAAGCGACTGGAGGACAGCGTGTATTGTGGGATGGGATGGGATGGGATGAGTGAAGCTGCAGCTGTGCAAGTAAGCTCATCAATCACAACCAATCTGCGATTGGCCAGACATCGTGGGGTCCTTCGCATTGGAGGGCCGGGGAGAGCTTTGGAGGTGATGTGGGCCGGCAACGCGCGAGCTAGAGAGGTCCCGTGACACCAAATAAGCGAGTGTCACCTGGTCAAATCGAATCTAAATATATCCAACGTCGGTTTCTCGCTTCGCCTGCTTGGCTTTTGAAGTTTTGCTTCATCTTGTGTTCGTTCTTACTTCGAAGTACGGAGTACTTCGAAGTACAGGCGTGTCTGTCATCCTTGTATTTGGAAAGCTAGAAGTACGAAGTATACAGACAAGAAGTCCTCCCGCATCCATCTTTCAGCGCTGTCAAGTTTCAACGGAACTCTAGCTACACGTCTCGTGCTCGTCCGGAGTAAGGTGCGGTTTCCGCCAACGAGTGTTTCACGATACCTTCACTTGAGTCTTGACTCCGACTCCGAAGCCGTTACTCCGGGCATAAGCGTGGGCTACGAAGTAGTTGTCTATTATTGCTTCCGGTCATCACGCGGCTCTTCCGATTGTGGAAGTTCACGGACATACAAGCCTTTTAAAACCTTCTAGAAAGTTTTCTAGATTGCTCAGCCCTGTCGGAGATCCACCATGCATCCACATCTTCAATAGCACGTGATGATTCAGTTCTCCTTATGGCTGCCCGAAATTTCTCCAAGACCGCGCGTCAATGCGACAAATGCTAAATGCGGCACATAATAGGACGACTTGTTCCTTTTGGACTGTATGATCACCGAAACATTTATGCTGAGACGTTGATTTCGTCGTGGCTGGGAACCTTAACCAACTTAATTGATCTGGATATGATCAAGCATGTTCCCAGTAAGAATATCTTGTACCGATTTCTTTGCGTTGAGTTTGTCTCTTGTTCCTTCTGTACTTCAATAAGCATTTCCTCGCGTCTCTTTCGTCCAGGTTGGACTCTGTTACAAATTCGAAAAGCGATTTTGATTTGATCTGTTCTCATCTGCATCTCTCGACATGAATCAGGGTGGTGGGCCTGGAGGTGATGGAGGTGATGGTGGTGACCAAGGAGCGGGAGTTGGACAGGGAAATCCCAATCAGGAAACACCTACAGCCTCAAATTCTGCAGAAGCAGCCGTCACTGTACCAGCGAGTCTTACTTCGACAGCAACCACGTCTGATACCACCCCAGCAATCTCGATTATTTCGCCAGTCTCTACTTCAACGGGAATCAGTACAACTTCTTCGGATTTCTCATCAGAACATAAAGGAATTATCATAGCTAGTGTGGTTGGTGGCGTTGCAGGGCTAGCATTGATATGCCTGTTGGCACTATATTGTCTGAATCGAAAACAGAAACAGAGAAAGGAGAAACAGAAGGAACTGGAGGCTCAGAAACAAGTTACGGTGGAATCAAGGACATACACTGGACTTAACAAAGAGTTTGCGGGAGTTCCATTTCGAACAAGTCATCACAGCCAGAGTGATAATCTTCTCGGAATGCAATCACCAGGGCCGATATATTCGTCAACATCTTCAGGAAAACTTGGTATTCGAGATGGATCAATCAGTCCGAGCCCAAGTCCATACACTATAACGCCAGATGCCAGTATCAGAATGGTGCCAAGCGAATCATCACTACTCCAGAGCTACGCAGACGGCTCTATCAAGACGCCCAATATGCGAAGTCGATCTCTCAGCGCCCGTGACTCTATCAACTCCCTGCGCTACTCACGCGATCTTCCTCCCACACCGGCACGCTCTCTCTCCGTGCGAGAATCTTCTCGTTCCTTAGGTCGTCTCAACACTTCTTCGCGTATAGCCACCGTGACTGAAATCTCTCCCATGACGCCTGGACCAACAATCTCTGAAGGTACTTCCGTATCGCCACAGACAGAAGTTGGTACCTACTACACAGATCAGGGCCTCGCAAGTCCCCCATTTCTCGGACATCGAGGCACGAGAGATACATTAGATACGATGGGATTTCCCGCCGAGACAGAATACGAGATGGAGATGGACCACACCCCTTACAGAGACATCCCACTCGCCTCGCCTGTCCCCCGGAATCCTCTCCTTCACCAAAAGGGAGTTCTCGAGCGTGCGGTTCGCGAAGGTCTCTCAATACCCAGTCCCTCACCACTATCCAACTCGGCACTCCTCGCCGCAAAGCGCGACCCATCCACCTCACGGGATTACCTCAATCCCTCGCCATCACCCTCCTTGACGCCACAACCATTATCCCTCAACGGAAGTCGGAATTCTAGCGGGGTATCGAGGGTGATAAGTCAAGATCTGCGGGAGATGAGAGAAAGTCCCGTGCTAGGCATGCAAGGACCACCCATCAAAATTGGTGAATTACAAGGAAGCGCGGCGCAGCGACCAGCAATTGGGGATGTTGGAAGGAAAAGATTGGCAGAATTACAGCGGGAAGATAGTGTTAGGAGTAATGGGAGCATCATGCCGTGCATAGTCAGCGACAGCGAGCTTGACAGACTTGGTGTTGGACCACGTATCTGAAGCTACCCAAATTTCTCGCCTGTAAGATCGGTGTATTTGTAAGAAGCGGGAAGCGAGTTTCGAGTGCAGCGTCACTCAGGAGTTGATAAGGAATATAAAAATAAATTGGGAACATGGGATGGGATGGCTCGTTATATAATAGATAGATCTAGAAGGGAGAAATACCCCGGTGGACGCATCGTTGCGTATGTATGTATGTTGAGTTAGGACTCGCGAAGGTTGCGCGAGATGATCGAGTAGATGTATAGATAGACGGAGGAAGTGTAGATAGTTGATATACGGATGGAGGGAGCAAGTGTATGTGTAAATAGTCGTTGTACAGCACGAACGAGTCCATAGATGCAGAACTAAAGATCTACAAGACCGTGCCTAACAAGACTTTTAGTGATCGTTGGGTCGAAGGCTCAGAATATGACGACGGCAGAACGGGCAAATTGGAGACAGAAACCTCTATTGCACTAGACATTCGAAATTTCTCTTCGGATTTAACGGGAGATCTTTCATCGATCTGTTCCGTGGTAGTCATGAATCATGGTGTTAACGAATACCATATAGTATTCATAAACACTATAGTATTATATTCTAATCTATCTAATTATCTTCCTCTACGGCGCTTTAAAGCAGGCTTATTAAAACCTTTAAATCTATTAATTATAAGATTATCTAATTTATACTTCCTACACTTATAAGTTAATTCTACGATTATTAATTCCACGACTAGTAATAGTCCTAGGGGTTAAAAACCTTCGCGATCCCGAGCTACAGCTATAAAGATAAATCTAAATATATTAACTATTAGCCTAAATAGGTAGTATTTAGAATGTTCTTTAATTTAATCGCTCGGCCATGCCAAATATACCTATAACACTATGAAATTGACCCACGGCATGAGTTACAGCATGAGTTACAGCATGAGTTATGGCATGAGTTACGGCATGAGTTACGCCGCGGCGACAACACCCAAATTACGACTCCTTGAAACACGGAAAGTTACGTACCATAGTGTTTATCAACACCATATGGTAGTCACGATTCTATGGTATTGACAAATACCATATGGTGTTCACGAACACCATGAATTCATGACTACCACGGAACAGATGCAATCTCTACATGACCTCCCTACCTGTGAAGCAAGACTCCGAGATGGAGAAAGCAGAAGTACTTATTTGCTTTCTATAATATATATATATATATATATATATATATATAGAAAAATCCAAGGCTATTCGATAGGTCCTACGTTTTCCGATTTTGATTGAACATAGCTTCGCTACGGGTGAAAATTGTGTGGTTAAGGTGTAGGGACTGTCGCCTCGATTTAATTGTCTCTGCTGTGTACAGTAGAGATGGGGATCCGACAGGTTGATCTAGGAATGTCGGATGCTTGGTACTATACTTCAAAGTACCTATTGGGCTGGTTCTCGTAGGAAAGGGAACCAAGGCATCAGCTCTATGTGCAATAACCCGTTGACTATATACTACCACCCTAAAACCAATTTGAGCACGCTGGAATTACGTCTTCTCTCTGTCTGGTATAATACACTGATTACTACGGTATCAATGCTGTGACGAAAGGGAATGCTAGATCTCTATTATACATCGACCATCGAGATATCTTCGTATTATTTACATTCTGAAAATATGATACATGGCTTCGCTGCTAACGAGGTGGCGAGTAGTCCCATTCCTGGAAGTAACACGCGTCTGAAGCATCGGCGACCTATGGGGGCATTGAACGGAAGTTTTGTGCATTGTACATTGAAAATCTTGGTATATTGATTCCTGGCTTGTGAGAGGGTTTGTGGTTGACGGAGAGAGAGAACGTGATATTAGAGCTTGGAATTATTTGGTTGGTACATAGAGGTAGCGATGATGGTGAAGAAGTACTTGATTGGCCTGGTAGGCGACCAATTGGCAGATTTGGCGAGACGCATGCCAATGAGGAGGGAAATTGCACAGAATTCTCTGGGCAACCGTGAGCTTGAGGTCTTGTTGTGTATTATGGATTCTGAGGCTGTCGTCGGTTGATCCCATGGGAAGACAAAACTCGCTGATCGAGTGACGTCCCCTCGATTGCGGGGTAGAAAAGGAAGAAGAATTTCGGTGGGAGGCGGTATCGTAATATGGCCCGATGACAGTTCTTGGTGATCCCAAGATATGGCGAAGCTGTGCTCAAGCTGGATTCTCGAGCTTTGGTGATGACTGCTGTGTCCTAGCAAATGGGAAATGCTTGGTTGCTTGTGAGAGCAAGGTGTATTCTCCTGTCACTTTGTCCTTGTCTGTTGAGAGGGCTAGACTTAGGCTAACCGCATCTAATCGGACACGTTTGGAAAACATCCTAAGCCACTCCATAGCTTCAGTCACCTCCTCACGCGTCCGTGACGAGCTGTCAATAATGAGCTCATTTTTGAACACGAATGTTTTGTCCTGAAGTGCTCTCTCTAGGGGTAATGTGCTGGATGGGCTGGCTGTTGTATTTACCCACACGGCTTCCCGGAGCTTGCTAGCTAATGCGAGGTATGTTTGCTCGAGCTCAACTGATTCGGCGGAATACTTAATGCCTCCCTTCTTACCGAATAGGAATGGAGAAGGTTTGTATAGTTGGACTTGAAATGGCACTGTTGTTGACGCTATCTCAGACACTGCACGTTCCAACAACGGTAATTGGTCCTCTTTAAACCTGCTTAGTATTATGATATGACATAACGGTTGGAATAGCTTCGAAGCAAATACAGGAATCGAGCGGAAAGGCTGCAGAGAAGCCGGATCAAATCGTAGATAGACGTTCCATAGTCGTACTGGTTTGCTATAAAACGGCGGGCGGGGAAAACTGTGGGCGATGCGCCTAATCGCCACCATTGTCCTCGGAGATCGGAGAGACCCCAGCAGGTTGATCACGATGAAAGACAATATTCCAATAGTTGCGGAAGGTAGCGTAGACGAAGAATGGTTGAGCTGGGGTTGATACTCAGGTATTCAAGTAGATAGTTGTTGCGAAAGCAGAGTAAGAATCTGAAGTGGTCGATCACGAGACTCCGGATGCGCCCCACATGGTTCTAGCTTGAGCATCCTCATTGGTCCGTACGTATATTCAAGCCGACATGAATCAATTTCGTTTCGGATGTCGAGCTCGCTCCTATGGGTCTCATCTTGTGCAGCGACGTTGTGAAACTAGAAATTCCTTCGTACAAGCCTATTCCGTCACGTCTTCTCCCATTCGAATCTGGAAACCTCGGGTGGATTGGACGTCCACTCACGTGACATCTCAAACTGACACCACGACCCTGAGACACAAGTGTTCTTCTCTTTCTATTCATCGCCTTTGGCGAATTCAGATTGCGCATTCTGATTACATTGGCTTTGGATTTGACAAGACAAAATTACAGTATAGTGATTTCACCGAAGAAACTGTTCCCGTCTAAGGTTTAACGCATCGTCTCCTGACATTCTCAAAAAGACAGGGCTAGAGTAGTGCGTAGCTCAAAACTATAAGTTACAAGGCTATTTTCCTTGACGAGTTTGAACTTGTATGTAAACTTTTGAATAGGGTGGAAATGCAATCCAGGTTTAGTGAATACAGCAAGAAGAAGATTTGAGGAAAATCAACACAAGCACCCGCCCATTTTCCAATCCAACCTGGCACTCCACCTGAATATATGCGCTCAAATGCTTCCACTCTCAACGACAAATCCACCTCTTCTCTCCCCTCCATTGCGGATTTGACCCTCCTCATCATTCATCAGTTTCTCATTCGTAATACCGCCACTACACTCCGCCGCCTCAATCCGCCTGGCATCTTGGTCCGCATTAGAGCTATCCTCCTCTTCAGATACGACTTTCCTGGTTTTTCCCCATCCAAAAGAATCCATATTCCAGATCGCAAAAAGTAGCACAGCTATATTCAAGAACGGACCACAGAAGACAAAAATGCAGAGACCTAGAAGGTACTGGCAGCGCATCAATGCGGTTCGTGGGAGCCAGGTAGTGATCAGGACATAATAGATGAGAGGTATGATCATCACACCCGCGAAGGCTAGGACGACCCACCAGGGTTGATCTAATGGAGCACCAGTTTAGTCCGATGTGAGGAAGTGAATTGGGGTAAAGGGAGAAACTCACGCAAAAATGCAAAAATCATAGCCGCAATACTTGCAATAACGAACACATTCAGGCTCCACGTAATCACATTAGAGACAGCAAGAATACGCTCCCACCACTGTGTGCTCTTCGCCAACGTCAGAAGCAGATCATTGCTAGTCGCACCTAGCGTCCATCGTCTTCTCTGACTCAAGAAGACGCTCCAAGATTGTGGAACCGCGGTGAAAGCATTAGCCCTCAAAGCTTGCCTCGTTTGCGCTTTCGGGAATGTAGTCAGCATAAGACAAACGTGATTTCTATCTTCACTTGCAGTAGCACGGATTCGCTTCAACATCCCATCCAATGGGCCAGGGAAGTATCCGAATTTCTCGAGTAAGATCTCGTCGCCGCAAGTTGTCGTGCAGATCCTTAGAAGTTGGTAGCAACCAGGGAGACAGGAGACCTTATGAGTGGCAACGGATTGATGAAGCCGTCGGAGGGCTTGGGAAATGGTGTACTCGCAAGACTGATAGAGAGACCATAATCCCCAGCGCCTGCCTTCGAAATCAACCGCGACGTAGCCGCATACGCCAACGGTGTTGGGATAGCGTGACTCTTTAAGCAATTCGGAGATACACGTGGTATCGAAGACGGTGTCGGCATCCATGCCTATCAAATGTGTTACATTTGTGATGTCCGCATCGTAGATTAGGAAAGTAGCCATCTCCATGAAGAAAGCAGGTGTGAAGATGACATGAGGGTTCTCTTTTCTGCGGTTGAAGTTGTACAGAAAAGATCGGATTACGATCAACGAATCGCGCTTGCCTTGATTTTGATTCTTGACGATGCAGAAGAATGGAACACCCTTGTACATGCCTCTCGCGATCTCAACATCCATCAATCCATCATCCCAAGCGGTGTAAGCACCTCTGATCTTGTAACGAGAGGTTTTATCGACGAAGATATCTTCCATGAGGTAATCCGCCGTAGTTTTCAACATCCCAGGACCGCGTACGCGTCCATCGCAAATGACCATGATGGCTCGCTTGTGGGCGTCGATATCTACCTGGGCAACGAGGGAATTGAGTGATTTGGTACACTCATGAAGTGTTTCATTGTAGCAAGGCATTATGAAGACCAAGGTTTCCGGATCGTCGGGTATTATAGTCGATTCGGATTTGATACGATTTCTCAGGGCAATGAACGTTACCGAGAAAATCATGCAACAGTTTAGGACGAGCGGTAGGGAGATGAAGGGAAGGTAGAGATAGTAGAAGCGGGGCCACCACCAAGTTGCGAATATGAAGAAGAAACTGCTAGTATCAGCGGATGCACGATGTACATTGTAGTAGATTCTTACTTTAATGAGACCAATCCTGCTGCTATTTGCCATTTCTGAACCTTGATTCGTCGTTTCCCTCGAGTCTGTAGCATAGCTGCGGCGGCTTCTGATTTTGCGACAGGGTCTCTTGGAAAGGTTTGGAATTGAGGTTTTGTGGACTCCCGGGGAATCACGCTTGGTCCTGTGCGTCCCGAAACTCGATCTTCAACACGGAGGGAATCGATGGATCTCTTCATCGTCGGTACGTATGCCGGTAATGGCTTCGGAATTGATAGCCCCCCGGAGACAGAAATTGGCTCTACATATCGATCTCCATTTGAGCCGTGCGTTTCTGGCCCCTCAGTGGGACTGATGCTTCTTGAATGTATTTGAGGATCAAGTGTAGCTGAGTCTGGATATGAGCCATTCAAACTAGTACTGCCTGAAAGTTCGTATCTTGATGAACCTTGAGTGAACTCCGCACTCGTTCTGCTATGTTTTGAGCTCAGAGTGCTCTGCTGCTCTGAGGTATCTTGTTTGGTAGTAGTCCACGATGACGACTTTTGGACTTGCTTTCTGTTCGAAGGGTACTGTATTGGACAATGTAATTCATTGTCATGCCTTGGAAGATATCCTTTGGATTGACACTAGACTTGTTAACAGAAGAGCTTCAGAAGATAAATGGTAGTATACTTTTGATAATGGATTTGGATGGGATGGTGTAACATGGTCGATTCTATCTGTGGAAGCCATGACAAGATATCGATATGATGAATATCACACACGAGAGGATGGAACATAACTCCAAGTACTCAGAGATTTAAGAAAAGAGGTCGGATGTGAAATTACAAGCGAAAATGAAAATTGCGCTGGCAATAGTAGGTCCGCATCGGCTTCCAAGAAGAAAACAAATTCAGCAAGACCAGGGAACAAGGACTTTCAAAACTTATCGTTGTAATAGATGATTCGATATTCTCGCCTTGAGTCGAGATGGGGGCGCTTACACAATAAAAGCCACATTGCGGGAACGTTTTCCGAAGCGTTTTGGTGTTTACAAAGGCGCATCTGAAGACGAATTGGAAAAGGGTATGGAAGAGCAAGTGTGACGCGAAATTTTTGGAAAACGTTTCTGAGATCTACCGGTCCGGAAGATACTGTTCAAAAGCAGATAATGGCCCGAATTGGCTGAATGAAAGCATAGACTTTTATATCGAAAGTGAAAAAGCGACCTGGCCCAACACGTCAATGAATGTGCCGATTTCCATGCATCTAGAGAAGGAATGTCACTGACATTTCGCTTACGCGCAATTAGCCAGGTGTTTCAATTGCCAGTAAAATCATGGCGAGACCGAATCTATGGCAGAACTGACAGGTGTTCGACCCCTTACAATGCGGGTCAATGTACGAAAATTTTTGAACGAGGGGTTCTTGTAAAACGAAGGACAGGCAGGAAAGTGAAGCGATAGCTAGACGCGGTGTTTCCCGACTCAGCTGTGTATGGTATTATCGGACGACTCGGCGTCATGGTCGGGTTTGAAGACAACAACAATGAGCTGGAGCATTGTTGTTTAAGCGAAATAAGATCCTTGCCAAATGGAAAACCCTGTTTGGAATGGATGTAATCAAGTACTCGCGTAATATATAAAAGATAGTGCCATCTGCTGAGATAAATCGGGATTGTCACGCTTTCACTTACATATCTTGCAAGTTCTAGAAATAATACACTTCAAGACTCACGATGTCATTCATGCCCTTGGTAGAGAATGGGAACCACACGCCACGAGTGTCGGATTTCTCTCACGAGAGTTCAGACTTTTCGTGGATCGATCATGAAGAAGGATATTATCCTGTCACTCCGCCAGACCATGATTTTCAAGAGCATGATGAAAATTCTCAACGACGCCATGCAATTGCGATTGGCCAGGATGACAGACCTTTGGTAGCAGTCATTGGAGTTGGGTATGTCGGCACTCACCTTATAAGCTCGTTCGCATCGAAGTATAGCATCCTCGGCTTCGACATCTCAAGCTCGAAGATTGAGGCAGTGAAGGAAAGCTTCCAGAACTCGACTCAAGTCAAGTTCTCGACGGATCCAAGGTGCTTGACAGAAGCCACTCATTTCCTCATAGCTGTTCCTACTCTTCTTCTTCCGGACAAGACGATCGACAGTTCGTACCTTCGAGAAGCAATCAAGACGATTGCTACATTCGCTCGCACGGGTGCCACAGTCGTGGTAAGCACAATCTACTCTCTGCCGGTGATGTAATTCGCACCACCATTCTACTCGTTGTTTTGAGGAAGTCAGTCATATTCGATGATCGATCAACGCATCACTATCCATCAGATGGACACATTCTAATTCTTCGCAATTCAGGTTGAGAGCTCAGTCGCGGTAGGTATGACGAGAAGGTTGCTCGCTCCGTTGGCTCTATCTAAATGCATATTTGTTGGTATGTCACCAGAGGTAGTGTTGCTCCGTCCATTTTACCCATACCTGTCACTGACAAGGAATATAGCGTGTTGATCCAGGACGCGCAGAGCCTCCGATGGAGATAATTCCAAAAATAGTCTCCGGGCTGGATGACATCCAACCGGGCTCACTTGATAGGATTGTCCAACTTTACTCTGCGGCTTTCGAAACAATTGTCCCAGTATCCCGACCAGAAGTGGCAGAAATGATCAAATTGTATGAGAATTGCCAGCGTATGATCTGTATAGCTTATGCAAATGAAATGGCCGACGCGTGTATTCCTCATGGCATAGATCCTTTTGAGGTCTGTTCAGCAGCCGCTACTGTAAGGAATCATTTCCTTCAACACTTGCGGCTTGCTCTCTGAACATCAAAGGCTCTTTGAAATGCTCACTCGCAGCTCAGAAGACTCTGCTCTAGAAACATTTTGAGAGCAACTTGCTGAATTCCGGACTGTGTAGAAACCTTTCGGATATCTGCCATTCACACCTGGCTTAGGTGTCGGGGGTCATTGTACGTACTCGGGACTGTGAAAGAGGATGATTGGAGCATGCTGATGCAGCAACAGGTATTCCTGTCAACCCGTACTATCTCTTTTCAAACTGCGAATTTCCACTTCTTCATGCAGCAGCCGAAACAATGCGCCAACGACCGAGAGAAATCGCAGAGCGAGCTTTGCGCTCGTTGTTTGCGGAACGGCCACTCGACTTTGTTGACATCCGGCCCAGGATTCTTGTCGCAGGTATAGGATTCAAGCCAGGCCAATCAAACTTGAGTAACTCACCAGGATTGGA
Source organism: Chaetoscypha palmicola (assembly GCA_003988945.1). NCBI lineage: Eukaryota > Fungi > Ascomycota > Leotiomycetes > Helotiales > Helotiaceae > Chaetoscypha > Chaetoscypha palmicola. The sequence continues at coordinate 123,745 of QYAH01000003.1, read as the reverse complement.
GCTGGTCAGAAGCCTAGTGCAGTCCTCGAAGGCAGATGTGGTGTACGCTGACAAGATGGTTGAGCAGTCAGCGGTACTTCAAGTGCCGCGCTTGCGAAGTGAAGATTGGAACAGGGACATGCTAGAGAGTTTTGACTTGATCATTGTCGCTCACAGGCAGGAAGATGTCGACCTGAGTGTGTTGAAGGACCTTGGTGGCAAGGTTCGCGTCGATATGTGGTGCGACTCGAAGCAATGGCGATGTGCTGAGAAGGACTCCTGTCTTTAGGGGTAATGGTATAGGAAGCAAAGTACGCGTGAAAACTTCCTTCAAGCGTGTAAATTTAACTCAGTTCAAATGTGTACGTTGAAAAGCTTCTGATTCTGACCCCTATGGCTCAGGTGAAAACATGGGAGGTCATCTTAAGCTTAAGCTTGAATGCTGAGGCCCTGGCATTCAGACTTTGAGCTCACATAATCGCTCTACGCCATTCTGACCGAGTCACCAGCTTAACAGTACTAAGTGTTTTAGATACTTACTTAAGTAGTTGCTGCTTTGAATCTGGAATGGATCAATCTCTTAGCCTAAATAGTCCAAACACCAAGCTATGTAGTCAGGCCACTGTTTCAATATAGTCTTCTTAAATTCCCTGATTTCTGGTACCATCACCTCAAGCGACTTACTAAGTACTTGGCTTCTGTTTACCATTCAGTGCTCGAGAACCCGAAGATATAAGTGAATTGGGACTTTTCTTGTCTCCAACTGCGGTCCAATAAAACAATCCCGCAAGTCCGTGCTCTTTGACGTACCGCGCCTTGAGCTCTACAGTAGCAGGAACGTCGAACGATGCAAACCCATTTTCTTCGTCGACATAATATGCTGTGACCTTTGAAATATCGATGCAAGCTTCTCTGGTCCATTTGTCAGGGATTTCTTCATAGTCCATCTCCCCTCCGTTGCAAAAGCGTTGACCCGGACAATCTGCACCTTGAAAGAAGCGAGCATAGGCAGGTATGCCTAACACTATTTTGGAAACAGGAAAACCATGTGATACTACATACTGCACCCCATTATGAGCTGATTTTTGTATCTGTCCGTCTGCCTGAAACAACTGTGCCTGATGGCCAGAAAGTTCCGTCCAGCTGCCGAAGAAATCGTAAGCCATGAGGTTGAGAAAGTCTAGCTCTTGCGCTGCTTCAGACAAATTGATGTTCCTGAGACAGTACTCGCCTACCGGCAAAGCAGTGGCAAGTTGGAAAGTCGGAGCTGGAAGTGAGGCTCGAGTAACACGTAGTAGCCGTACGAAGTCTTGGCCTTCAGAGGGTGATTTGGGATGTTCCCAATCAACTGGCCACATTTTGGATGAGTACATGAGACAGCAGTGACATTTTAAAATACGCCGACTTACTGTCTATTCCGTCAAGAGAAAATCGATCGACGAATTCTCGTGAACTCCTTGCAAAATTGGCTCGTCCATCGAAAGTAGAAGCAAATGAGGCGAAATTGGCACTCCCACTTCCTCCTCCAATTGAAAGGAGAATTTTGACGTGAGGATTTTGACGCTTTAGCCTCAACAGGGCTGCGAGACATCCATTCTCTGAGTCGACAGAGAGCTGGGTGTCGGCTTTCTCATCTAGGTGCTACAAATAGTGCTCAGGTTTGGATCCAATTGTGTGCAGGACGAAGGCTCACTCTTAATGTCCCGTCATCATTTGCACTGTTCAAATGGAGATTAGTGATGGTCTTAGAACAAGCGTAACGTGATAGTGATTCGTACCGAGCAAATGCATAGAAGATGTGCGTGAGTGAGTCGACATCCACCTGAGAGGGTACATGGCCTTTGTAGACCTTCCACGACGGAAAGTACGCTGCATTGACGAATAGCATGATGACTCTATGTTTTTGGAGCTCTCAGACGTGTAGATGAGTTGAAGCTGGTATGTGTATTGTACTGTACTATACATCTCAAAACAGAGCCAGGGAAGATTACACCCAGGGCTACATGTGTCGTGATTTACTTGGAACACTCTACCATGTTGACATCATGAAAGAGGTCGTAGAACCTCCTGGTACCTGTGGTGCCATCATATGGCACAAAGCACAAGTTCCAGATATTCTACCATTCCATACCGGAAGGCGTCTTGTATGTACTGGTATATGTACTGGTACATCGGAGATTGCCACAAGACGAAAATTGAAGTAGAAATCGCGATATATCAGCGGGGTAGCGCATGCCCTCCAGGCAGCGCGGATTGACTGTCTTATACGAAGTAGAAGCAATAATGCAGATATTCACAGTCTTAATTACCTAGGTATCTGAACCGAATTATCAGGACTTTTAATTCGCGGAGAAAACCTTCCGAGGTCCGATGCCGATCTGGAAACGATCCAGCTGGATAAACATCGAGTTGCCACCATAACACCCTAACCACACGAGCCACACTACGGATGCGTATCTCCTGAGATAGTTACATCGCAGGTGCTTTGGATGCACAATTTACGTCGTGCTGATCTGTGACTTGTCCCAGCATGGCTCTGTCTCTGCGAAGTCCGAATACGCCCCTATCCGGCAGCAAAGCTTCAGACGACGGACGCACCTTGGAACATTGCCGGACCTGCAGAAAGTGTTAGCTCATGGAAATAGGAGGTGGGCGAATGAATGGAACTTGCGATGTCGATTGATATCTTGGGCGTGGGATGACGAAGAAATCGACTGTCCGAAGCTAGCACGATCGAATCTCCTCCAACGAGGTTTCCGACGAGCATTCTCTTCCATGACAACGACGATAATTGCTCAAAGATGGAGTTCGACCAAGTCAAGCCGCCCGGGTATTCCCCGATACTGCCTTCAGTTCTTGGATATGGACGGGCGTCAATAGTAAGGCCGCAGGATCAGGATGTCGCATTCGCCATCGTGGGAGAGCAGAGTCGAGCAATCGCTCCCGCGTTGGAAGCTCGAGTTGTGCGAAAGATCGACCTTTGCCTGATACCTGCTATGATTGTAATGTATGGGCTGGTCTATTACAATAGTCAGTGCGCCTTCACTATACCTCCGCTGAATGATGTCTCACTAGGCGTCAGAGGCGATTCTGGGATCCGCAGTGCTGTTTGGCATGACATCCGACCTCAACCTCGCGATAGTTGACACTACTACTGTACCTCCCAAAACCGATACATCCCGTCTGAGCTGGGCTAGCTCCATGTTCTATTTTGGAATGCTGCCTGGTCTTTATCCAATGACGTTCGCATTACAAAGATTCAATATGGGCCACATCCTAGGCGTAATTGTATGTTTCTGGGCTTTGATATGCCTGCTCACCGCTGCGGTCACCACTTGGCAAGGCCTATACGCGCAGAGATTTTCTTGGGCTTCGTGGAAAGCATTATACCAACCGGATTGTTATGTATCATCAGCTCGTTTTATACACAAAGGGAACAAGCTTTGAGGCAGAGCTTGTGGTTCTCTTCCACTGGTCTCTTCACAATTATCGGAGGAGGGTTGAACTATGGATTCGGGCAAATCAGAGGTGGAGACCTGAAGCGTTGGCAGTATATCTACCTCCTCGCTGGCTCTATGACCTTCTTCCTCGGCTTTTGCTGCTTTTTTGTGCCGGATTCACCAACTACTGCGTGGTTTCTGACGAAAGAAGAAAGAATTCTTGCTACCGAGCGTCTCAGATTCGGTCAAACTGGAATTCGATGTACCAAGTTCAAATGGTATCAGATTCGCGAATCTGTGCTTGATATCAAGTTTTGGTTGGTGGCATTGATGATGGCCTCAGCCTACACAATCAACGGCGCTGTCAGTGGCTTTGGGCCCTTGATCGTTTCCACCTTTGGATACTCTACCTTGGACTCTATCCTGTTTCAATTTCCTTTGGGCGCAACTTGTTCCATTTTCATACTCCTGACGGGGTATCTGTCTTCTCGTGTGCCGAATATACGTATTATCCTTCTGGTGATATGTTGTTTACTAGTCATAGCTGGATGTGTCATGATATGGAAGAGTTCGTGGCATCATCGAGCTGCGGCGCCGGTCGTTGGGTATACTATTATTGGATGGTTTGGGACTGTCGTATGCCTAATCATTACGGTGGGAATGACGAATGTGGCCGGGCACACCAAAAAATGCTTTATGGCTGCAACGATCTTCGTTGCATATTGCGTTGGAAATATCGTGGGACCTCAATTGATCAAATCAGAGACTAAGTCAAGGCATTATCCAGAACTATGGCTTGGAATGATCATATGGTATGAAGCATTGCTCCAGCATAGTCGCGTACCACTGCTAATTATGACAGCTACTGCATCACCATTGTCTCCGCCATTGCGCTTTATTTTGTTCTCTCGCGGGAGAACCAGCGACGCTCAAGGCTCAATGTGAATGATTCAGAGGAGAGGGACAAGTTTGCTTTTCAGGACTTAACTGACAAAGAGAACCCATACTTTCGGTATATGTTATGATATACTTGCAAGGACAACTGCACATTTTCGTGCGTACCCACTTTGTTACCTATATAATATGGCCATATTATCAACTCCGCATATGACCAAGATGACAACAATGTGAAAGACCTTTGGTCAAACACTGACTGTTGAATACTTTTCCTAGGCTGACCCACGACACAGCTTCTTCTGCAGTTCAGTGTTTCGCTCTCCGGGTCTAGTGCTGCCCACGAACAAGACTTTCAATTCAGTCTTACGCAAATCCAATTTCAATCCAGCGGCTCTGCTTTCCTCACACATACTCTTCCCCGCCCCTCAACCAAAGAAACCCCACCTCGCTCAAGATAGGTCCAAATACTAGTAGCGAGACTACCTGGCCAAATCCCCATTCATTATCCAGATAGCCAGAGCCCACATTCCTTGCCACCTGCTTTTGGATACCTCGTATTCTCCATACAGCCCAGAATTCTGGAACGCTCAGCAATATCAACAAAACACAGTATAAGGAATCTTGATAGCGATCGCCGAACTCTCGACCCCTGTCGCGTTCGACAATGTATCTTGATTTCTGATTTGGAAAAAAGCCGCCTATGATGTAGGAAAGAAGTCGCACGAGCCCATACCCGGAAACCATGATGGAGCTCGCAGTCCCAAATCTGGCAATGTTGTTCTCTTCTCTAGTGCTAAGGCGATGCGCGCCATGAAGGCACAAATTAGATAAAGTGTCCCAATCCTTGTCGCTGACAATAGTTGCTCCTCCTTCGCCTGCACCGTCGCCAATTTGGCTTTTCGAATAATACGCTATGATCTGCGAGACCATAGTATAGAAGAACAGCACCCAACACATGCAGAATAGAAAGAAGCGATATCCTTCTTTGTCAGGACTGATCTTAGCGAGTACGGATAGCGTGGGGATAAGAGGTAGTATCGTAAGGAGAGAGATGGCCCATGTAATCTGCGTCGTGAAGCCGCCGAAGCCCTCAGTGCTGATCCCAAAATCTTTCCTTACGAGGAAGATCACGCAGGCGAGCTGGATGCTGGCGCAGAAGAATGCTGAGCAGTCATAAAAAGTGATACACCCTGTATTCAAGAGGGGTTTGCATCTTTTCAAAAACGGGGTGGAGGGTGAATGTCGAAGAATTGACAGTGATAGAACAAAGAAGAGTGCTAATATGGTCTCAAGAATATAGCCTACTAAAATCTGTATCGATTTGAGTCCATTTCTTTCAAATTGAGGCGAGTCACTTACTCCAACTCCTGAGATATCGGCATTTCCTGTACCCCAGATAGCATTGCAGATATTGCTTTTGCAAGCTGCCAAAAGGGTTTTGTTGAAATCTGTTGTGGTGCTTATCTTATCAATGTAAGTTGCGAAATCCCTTCGGGTTGCTAGCGCGGAACAATTCGTGAATTGTGGTCTATCAACCATTCCGGATAAGTAATGCAATTGAGACTTGCGGAGTGGTGAAGTTTAGAGTCGCATAGATAAGTTGATGAGAAAGGATGGAAGGTTTGCTAGTAGTGTCTCTCTCCTTTCAGATTGGTTCGCTGTTAGACAAACCTGCTTTAATCAACTAGAAATGTGCTGAATGCTGAAAGTGTCGGTCTGTCAAAATCAATATTAATGTGTCGAGCGTCGTTTGGATCTACGCTTTTGGGAGTCACAGCTGAAATCTCAATGACGATCCGCCCCCAGAAGCTGCGGTCAGCCGTCACACGACCCTATAAGGAGCGACATCCGTTCTCAGGAACTCGCTCAGCAGCTCAGCCTCAGCTGGAGAATAAGACATCTCGGGTGATACCGCTTGCCGACCATTCACAGAGTCAATTACCTTAAAATATCCACAGACCCGAGATTTTCGCTCAAGTCGCAAGTTGCAATCGCTAGGATTTTGGACTATGTTGACGAAATCTAAACATCCTCCTGACTGGAACAGATAGTCTGCTTCCTCAAGTTGCAGATTTCACCAAATTGTCATGGCCGACTCAACAGCTTCCAGAACTACACTTGCCAGCCCATCGTCGGGTTCAACGTCGAGAAGAGCAGATGATTCAACAATTACGAACTTCCCAACAGCTAGCGACGCTTGTGCATACTTCTCGACAGCTGTAGGCTCATGTACGACAGAATCTGCTGTTCAAAGTCTCGATACAGAGGAGCTGTCTTCCTGTGTTTGTAGTAACTCTGTTTTTACATCCAACGCAGCTGCGATTTTTGATAGGGCTGTGTCGGTATGTGCGGAGTTCTATCAAACGGAGTCGCCAGCAAGTTACTCTCAGATCACGAGCCTCAATAATCTATGCGCGTCAAACAATGATAGTACTATATCTTCAACCTCGGCAACTGGGAAACCACCTCCACAGTCGACTTCTGGAGCAACCGTCAGCTCAGGAGCTGGAATTCAAGGTAATTCGAATCCATAATCGTATAGTCAATACTAGATGTACTTGAGTTTGACGGACTTCAAAATAGGCTTAACAAAATCTGAAATTATTGGTGTGTCATTTGGCTGTGGAGGTGTTCTCATACTCGCAGCTCTAGGGTGAACCTCAAGCCTTTTTGGAACGGTAATTTATTAAAGCACACTAACGGATCGAAATAGATTGCTCGCCGGGTATCGCAAGAGGAAACGTTCATTGACCAATCCTCCTCTTTCGATGAAGGAGAAGAAGGCAAGAGCATAGAAGAACTTAGCGATGGAAAGCAGAACATGTAAGATTTGACTTCTCGCGATCACTCAGTCCGCTTGGACGACTACGTCCTCGGGAACCCATCGATAGAGATGAACATCTCCAGACTCAAACACCAGCTCTACGTTCGGCTGCTGCTTATTATCTCGCACTGTAGCGTAGAAAATTTCTGGTGTAGTTTGCAGGTCGTGCAGCGGAGTGAAGAACATATCAATTGTGGAACAAAATTGGCAAAAGAGGCTGGGAGAAGACACCGAAAATAACGCGTGATCTTGCAACATAAGAAGGAAAGGATATCCGGCCGGACCACAGAAATGATTAGAGAACTGAAGAAGATGCTCATGGAGTTGATATTGAGCGAGCAAGGGGTCTGAACTAAGTTTGTAAACACACTTGCAAGGAGAAGTGGTTGCCTTTATGCGCCGAAACTGTGGAATTACTGTGGAGTACAAGTGCTGTATGAGTATGTAATAGGACATAGTTTTGCGTGGCATATACCATTTCCTTAGTATTTGAACAACTCCAGTATGCCAAAAGACAAATAGAGTCTTTCTCTCATTGCTATCGAGACTATAGCATTATTCTGCATCAGCTCTCAATCTCATCATTTATGATTACATTACTTACATAGTGTGCATTTAGTCAAAGTCCAGAATTTGCAGCTACCTTCTTGTTTATTGGTATGTAGATAGTTAATAGGTACTTACAGTAGTGTACACCTCGAGGGCTAGGTACTTAAGTAAGTACGGTCATAGACGTGATGTATGTGTTTCTTTGCGCAGGTGAAATGTAATGGGCAGAGATCCGGAGGCATCTGTGCAAAGCGATCTCAATGTCCGCAGCGTAGACTAATTCCTCACTACGTTATTGAAGCAAAAATGATATAGAACAAGTATGGATATCTTGTAGAATGAAAAGGTTTGACATCGAGAAAAAGTTTGGAGTTTGGGGCGTTGAACCGAGGTCATGGAGGCTTGGCACAAAAGCCGCTAATCTTCCGCCTTGTCAACGTCGACCGCGCAATAATCAAACACATTCTTCAACACCAAGCCGCCTCAACATCATATAGAGCAGATGGACTTCATAATTACCAGAAGCAGAGGATATGCACGGAATAACATCCGAGATGGCAGACTCGGCGCATCCCGAAGCCTTCAATAACCGGATGCTCTCCACAACAGGCGAATCTTGAAGATTCTGCACCAAATTTTCTGGTAAGCCGTCGATGTTAGCCGCGAATGGGCCCACAAGGTCCGGTCACGCCTCGACGAATTACTAAATTTTCTTCTGGACTCTCTATATATTCTTCTCGAAACTCACTCTGAGTTTTTACATTTCATGTTGTTTCATATTTGTCAATTCATAATGGAAGCAAAAGAGGATATCGTCGCTGTTGCCCCAGCTCCAGAGAAGAAGCATAGTGATGTTTCGTCCACTGACGATGTCGAGAAGAATGTGACATCACCACCTGCACCTCAGCTAAAGAGGAAGCTCAAAAGTAGACACCTGCAAATGATTGCAATTGGTATGTTTGAGTCAGCGGTAATGAAATATTCTGGATTTTCTGATCTCCTATAGGTGGTACTATTGGTACAGGTCTATTCATTGGTTCTGGAGGCGCCATTGCGAAATCTGGACCTGCAGGAGCTCTCATCGCATATATCTTCGTTGGAACGATCGTCTACTCGGTCATGCAATCATTGGGTGAAATGGCGACTTATATACCGATCACAGGAGCCTTCACATCTTACGCCTCTCGTTTTATCGACCCTTCTTTGGGATTCGCCATGGGCTGGCTTTACTGGTTTTCTTGGGCAATGACGTACGCGTTGGAACTCACCGCAAGCGGACTGATTATTCAATACTGGGACTCTTCGCTCTCGATCGCCATATTCATCGGCGTCTTCTGGGTTGTTATCACCGCATTGAACTTCCTTCCGGTCAGCTTTTATGGAGAGACGGAATTCTGGTTCTCGATGATCAAAGTAATTACAGTCGTTGGCTTTATCATTTTTGGAATCTGTATCGATGCTGGAGCTGGACAGCATGGCTATCTAGGTTTCCACACTTGGAGAAATCCAGGTGCCTTTGCACCCTACTTGTTGGATCCAAGTAGACCTCTTGCAAAGTTTGTCGGTTTCTGGGCCGTTCTCATTCAAGCAGGCTTCTCATACCAAGGCACTGAGCTTGTCGGTATCGCAGCAGGAGAGACCGAGAATCCACGAAAGAACGTACCTGCCGCTATTCGGAAAACGTTTTACCGAATTTTGTTCTTCTTCGTCTTTAGCATATTCTTCATTGGACTCCTAGTGCCATACGACAACCAGGATCTGCTTAGCGGAGCTTCAGATGCCTCTGCTTCGCCATTTGTCATTGCTGCCAAGCTTGCTGGTGTCAAGACACTTCCTGGCCTCATCAACGCAGTCTTATTGTTCGTTGTCCTCTCGGCAGCGAACTCCAATGTCTACTCGGGCAGTAGAATCCTGGTCGGTCTTGCCAATGATGGATCAGCACCAGCTTTTTTGAAGTGTACGAGCAAACGAGGTGTCCCATACACAGCAGTTGCCGTCACAGCAGCTTTGGGTCTACTCGCGCTCCTCAATTTGTCGAGCAACGGCGAAGAAGTATTCAACTGGTTTCTCAACATCGTCGGTGTCGCAGGTTTTATAGTTTGGGCCTGCATCAATGGCTGCCATGTTGCATTTATGCGTGCGCTTTCGGCACGGAATATTTCTCGAGATACACTTCCATACAAGGCAAACTTCCAGCCTTGGTTCGCCTGGTACGGACTGTTCTTCAATGTCCTAATCATCCTCACTCAAGGCTTCACGGCCTTCATCCCATGGGATACCACGGACTTCTTCATCGCATACGTCAGCTTGCTCCTTTTCGCTGTCCTCTATGTTGGGCACAAGGCTGTCATGCGAACCAGAATCGTGAAGGCCTATGAGGCGGATATTGATACTGGCCGCTTGGACTTGTTAGATACTACTTGGAGTATCACCGAGCCGACTACCGCTTGGGGAAAATTCTGGGCTTGGCTTAGTTAAGGCGCTGGTTGCCTTGTTTGCGCTGAAAGGATCTGTTGGTTGGATTGATACCCTGGACGAGACTGATAAAACTTAATAGACAGAGTAGATCCGAAGGGTTTGCAATTTCAATCCCTCCGGAGTCGCTTCCTGTATAGAATGTAATTGTACTCGATTTGTCATGCAAAAGCTCTAGATTATTTTTTGACTACACACGTTGTAGAGAATCACAAAGCATGTTCTTCTATTAGAGCTCTTTGAGTACCGGTGGAAGGCCCTCAAGTATTGGGACACGTGGAGAATCATTCTCTGATGGCTTTAATATCCTGATGCTAGAAGAGAAATAGTAAATTCGAAAGCTCTGCTTACACTCAACAGAGTGCTGTCTCACACATTCATCGTGTCTGTGGTATGTCTATTGTCAATTGCTTCTAGCACTATAGATACATCTATGCAATGCACCAATCCCAATGCAGAAAAGCACGCAAACACTGTTCCCAATGCACCAGCGCTGAGATGACCATGCTGAAACACATGCCCAGTGTATCATCCGAAGGAAATGAACGACCCAAAAAACCCATAAACTATGCTATCTTACCACCATAAAACTTCTGCGCTCGGAATAACAATCTACCAGTAGGCGGTAGAGTTGTAAGGCTTAATTGGACCATTAAGATCTCTCGCCGAAACAACAACACCACCCTGCTTCGTCGAGCTATTCGGCAGAACCAACATCTCAGAAGGAAGATCAAAGCAGCTGACCTTAACCACATCATCGCAAAGAGGGTAGAGAATCTTGTTATCCATATCGCAGAACTTATTCTCCTTAAGAGACACGGTATCTGGACCCCATGAAGTCTCCGACTCGCAGAGCTCGACGGCGCTGTGTTGAACCTTGCCGGTGACGATGAGGGTGTCCTTGAGCGGGTGGCGCTTAATGGCTTTGGGAGTCTGAGGGATCACACTGCCGCCGTTACGTTTGGCTTTTGCTTGGTACATGCCTACGGATTTGTCGTATGTTTTCTTGTCGGGGATACGCTCGAGGTCTTTGTCGGCTCCGATGCCGCCATTGTCTGGGAGCAAATTAGTCACTGCTCACGTCCGACTCATAGAGATTGCTTACAAGAATCTCTTTCGTATTCCAACTTTGGCTTGAAAAAAGGAATGAGGGAATCTGGCAATAGATCGCCCCAGAATGAGAAGCGAGGCGTGCTCTTGCACATGGTATCTGGGTGATCGCTAAACTGTTGCACACGATCCGAGTTGGCTACCATGTCTTTGACATGCATGCTCATAGCTTGGGAATTGATGCCGTTGGATCCATCGCCATCGAGCCAGACGCACTTGGGAATCGACCGCTCTGCCCCGATTTCTTCGGTGCTAAGACCCCATGACATTCCGCATTGGTGGCCATAGTCACCAAACCATGCCGTGTTGACATGACTGTCTGTGATATAGAGAGCTGCAATGCAAATTGCGTTGTTTTTCTGATTGCTGAGCATCATATAGTCGGCGTTATCGGACCCGTCTCCTCCTTGTGTGTGGGGGATAGAGATCGTAGTGTCTTTACCCTTGTCAAGGCCGCCTTTGCCTTTGTATTGACCTAGGCGTACGCCGTCGTCGTTCCAGATTGCAATGCTGGGTTTGTCGCCTCCCTGTTGAGAAATTGTGGTTAAGCGACGTTCTAAAAGTATAATTGGGTAGAAAGATGAGGATGTATTTACCATATTGAGATTGTCGGCACCATTACCAATAATCATCTGAACAAAAGTTACCTCACGTTGTGCTTCGCCCGCCTTGGCAATATCATTAGCAGCTAATCCAAGGGAGGCAATTCCCGCAGCGTTGAAAATGAATCCGAGAATGGACATTTTGTCGTATTGCTGAGTAAAAGATGTATGTACTATAAGGTAGGAAGACCTGTGTTGGAAGACCTTGAAGACAGAGATTGTAAGAGACAGTAGTAGAGTAAAAGAAGTAAGACTATGAAACCGATGGGAAAATGTTGAGGTGATGAGATGATGATGTTGTTGTTGATGAGATGACTTTTCCAACGACAATGCACATTACCTTTATATCTTCATCTCCTTCATCCAAGATCAAGATACCTATCTTGGGGTCTACGAAACAGCCAAAGGAAGAGGCTCAGAACACGATCCTTCTGTTCGTTGTACATCATAGCCCACAAATTGTACATGAAGACATCGTGAGTTCTATTTTGGTTAAGAGGGTGAATCTCGAGGTCAACATTTGACGATGATCACTTAGTGCTGAGGGATGAGCCGCAAAGGAACATCTCGCATCCTTCTTGCTATACACAACTGGATTAGGATGTGTTTCAGAAATAGACCATGTCACCATGCTGCCAAGCGGTCTGTACATCACGTTTCTCAGCCGCAGCCGGCGGGTGTAGGGTATACCTCAAGTGGTTCATTGAAGTGTTGGTTCAGTGAGTATAATACGCGCCAGGATTTCTGATATCTCACTCAGCGGAGTTAGCGACTTGAGTAGGCATGTCGCTCCACAACAGGGGTACTACAGGGGGTTTAACTGGCTTTCAACCTTGGAGTTGATCGGATTCTACAGGCTTTAAAGTAGATGCTACTCTAAGATTAACAAGCTCTTTAGATCGTACGTAAAGCTTTAAGAATAAGAGAGTACTTAGAGCGATATAGTATTATAAATTTATCGCTTAAGATATACTACTTTTTACGCTCTCCCCTCTCCTTCGGACTCTAGGTAGAATACACCTCGTAGAATTAACCTCGATTCTAGTTCTTAAATTTACACTTCTCTACTCTATACAGAGTACTTAGAGTATATCTTCGAGATGATAAAGGCGTGAGCGAGCGATGAGGGAATAAGTGTACGACAAGGCCCCTTGTCAGAGAAAAGTAGCGTGAGACATAGACAACCATTGAAGTCGTTTTTATCCTAGTTCCATGCCTACTCAAGTCGTTAACTCCGCTCAGCCTGTTGAAAATAGTGCTTACTAAGCCTGCATGGCCGTGCGTAGAGCAGAGACTTACTCCCAACTTTGTGCTGTAATCTCTGCCATCATCATCAATATACAGATTCAATTCTCAACACAGCCTTAGCTATAGCTAGCGAACTTAGTAGGTGGCGTTGATTTCGCTCCTGCATTCCTACAGAGAATCTTAGTCTCTGTTTCATCTAGAAGTGAAGAAGTGAAGAAGTGAGGCTCTGGTACTGTGCCTTGCTTGAGAACTGCTGCCAAGGACTTCGCTAAGTGGGGGCCTAAGGATGCTGTTTTTCACGTTGCGGATGCCCTTAGTGGACAAAGTCGTACTCGTTTACCCACTTCTACGACTCCGCCTTTTGTATCAGAAGTTTTACACCTTTACTTAGTATTTTTGTCAGAATTAGCTTCTCCACGAGGCTGGGTTACTGGAATACTCTGTATGTCAACAATTGACGTTGGTCATCGAGTGCCGGTCTGCCCACTGAGGCCTCTGTACGCCGTTCCAATGCATCGAGGATCGCGCCTATTATTTTTAGGGCCTTGTACACCCAACTAAAACTCCACAGAAATCTTACCGCCGAGAAAACCCCATCTTTACATGGAGAGATACTCCGCTTTCCCTGTAACCTGCGGTGCACGGATGGCTTAGAAGGAATGCGAGGATCAGGACGTAGTCGTCATTTTAGACGCCGGAGCAAAAAGCTTAAGCGCTAACGTGATGGTATCACATAGCAGTATGTTGCGAAGGAGTGTGAAGCTGGTTGTTTCCACTCTAGATTTTCACGATGGAGGACTCACGAGATTGTTAGATTGATGAGGTTGTGTATTCCTGATGCTTTTTGTGATGTCCGCAGTCAAGTGGGACTTGGTGAAGGGGGTCAAATCCTCGGTGGGATTTAGGGGTATTGTCAATATGGTTGAGCATGAGTTGAAAATGAGGATATAAGGAAGGAGGTTCACTGCTTTCTTGTTTCTCATCACCCTCATCAGCATCTTCATCTACAAGACCAACAGCAGCTCTCCTTCAATCTTCCAAACAACATCTACTTTCTCAACTCTTCTTAGACTACCAGTCCTCAGTTCCTCATTTAACCACTTACATCTACTACTTACCACTACCATCATCAACCATGCGTTTCTCTCTTGGTACAGCCGCAACCTTGGCCCTTCTTGGCTTTGGTCACATTCTCCCAAGTGTCAGTGGAGCACCTACTGGCCTTTCTCAGACGGATTATCCAGTGGTAAGTTTTCAGATCTTCCCTCTTCGAGTCTCTTCGTGCTATCATTAACGGACATTTCACTGACCTAAACCTTTATAGGAGACGCGTGATGAACTCGTGGCTAGAGGCTTCCCCAAGCTCCCAAAGCCAGGCGGTGGAAAGCCAGGTGGTGGAAAGCCAGGTGGTGATGCTCCACCTCCACCACCACCTCCCCCTCGAGCCCCAGGAATGGGTGGTCCAGTGGCACCAAACCCAGGTGCATTTGGCAGAGTAAGTACTTGCATTATTAGCTACATTTCTCACCTCCGGCTACGAATCAATTTCTAACAACTCATAGCCCGTCGTCTCAGTTCCAAAGACATATTCTCCAAAGCCAATCCCGGAGACCTTCAACAAGGACAAGTTCCCTTACACCAAGGAAGAAGTATCCACCGACCCAACATGGGGTAAAGTCTACGAAGTCAAGACGCCAAACTACCAAGGCGGCAACAAGCCCGTAGACAAGATCGCCGTCAACCAAGACAGAGACTCAGTCAGCGTCAACGACGCCCGCAACAAAGACGACATTCCAGAAGACAAAAAAGACAAGCTCTTCCTCAGCGATATCACCATGAGTCTCTTCACCCAAGGCGGCAAGAGCGCTAAGGATCTCAAGACCGTCCGATACGAACGTGTTCAGCAGCCTCAGACCAAGAATGCCATCACTGCCGCGTATGGAAAGATGAAGATCAAGACTTTCCCCGGCCAGGAGATGACCGTCAAGAAATCCGGCACCGGAGCTGAGAAGGACGCTTTTGATGGTCTTTTCGCTAGTCCTTTTGGTCAGTCCACCCAGCGCATGAATGTCGAGGCGAGTGTTGGGAAGGAGATTACGGAGTTCAAGACTGTTCCTACTTCTAACGCTGGCGAGTTTGATCTCATTGCTACTTTGGCTTAGAGTGCGGGCTAGAATCATACTTGAGATTTTTCTTCGGGATATATCATGGGAGGATGCATTTGGGAGGAGCATTGAGAAAACATAGCATTGTTTGGGTTTTGGGAATTTCATTCATTCTTTCGCTGTACTGGATTTTTATCGTGGACGGATCAAATGGATTGGAAAATTTTGTTTAGACTCACAGGTCCTCGATTAGGCTAAATTGGAGTCTGCTTGCTATTTTTATACTCTTGGCATTTTGAAATGGTTACTAAGTACTTAGTAGTGAAAGTGGGCTATTAATTAAGCGATGTTTAAAACTTTAAATTGGGCGGCTCATCTCGTATACGTAGGGCTGCGCTGCGCCCCTTGTGGAGGTCCACAAATAAGCTTAACGCAAGTCACTTGTACTTCGTACTTGAACACTAACAATCCTCCCGCAGCACTGCCCGTCATTTCAATCGACCATCTGGGATTTGCGATCCTACGATTCTCGTGCATTCACGTACAACATAACAAAGGTTGTTGCTCGCTTGCGAGTCGGCGTTTTCACCTTCCATCGCTTACTTCTCGAGGTTCGGCATTCACGTCACGTTTTCTATCCCTTGCACCTGGGCACGACCTGCCAAGGTACTAAAGTACTAAAGTACTAAAGACCACAACATCCCATAACGATAACACCCGCGCCCGCCTTCAAACTCTTTCTCAACCCAAAGAAACAAAACAAGATGGCTTTCCTAGACCTCCCCAATGAACTCATACACAAGATTCTAATCCGCGCCGTCCTGGTGCGAGGGGTCGCCCGCGGGCTCAGGCTGCGGTTGGTATGCAGTATGTCCTCTCTTGACCATGTTACTCTATTCCAGCCTGACATATCGCAGAGCATTTCTCGCACGCTGTCACGCCAGCGCTGTTCGAGTCGCGGCTTCTGGATTCCTTTTACGAGTCAGCACTTTTTGAAGATTGGCATATTCGCGAGGATCACGGGACGAGGGCGTTTTGGCACGCGTATCTGGTGTATCGGGTGGGTAATGAACGAGGGGGGATGGGGAGGCGCTTTAGGGAGATTAAGCGTCTTGCGAAGAGGGTTTGTGAGGAGAGTGGTGAGGAGTTTGGGGAAGTGGTGGAGAAGCTTTGTCGGGCTGCGCTGCAGGAGGGAGGAGAATTTATAAGTAATACATATCGAGCGCGTCCTGTTACCTTGGTGGAAGATAGCAATCTCCTGGGCGCCGCTGCGTATTTGAACTTGAAGCCGTTGGCTAAACGACTGCTAGAGGCTGGCTTGTTTCCAGGGACTATGACCGACATCTTCAACATGACTCCTGTGAGTCTTGCTGCCTGGGCTGGAAATCTCGAGATGCTGGAGTTCTTCATGGAGGATAGAGATGTGGAATCAGTCCTCGGACACTATATGTCACAAGCAATCTTGGGCGCTGCTATGCGAGGGGACCTTGATAATCTTCGACGCACATTTACGATTGTGCGAGGCGGCTCCGGCATCGATGTGATGACCGCGAACCAAGACCACGATGCCTCGCGCGCCCTAACCATAACTACGTCGAGAGAATGCTTCCTTTATCTCGAGAGCCTCCTGCCGGACAGCTACCAGACTCCAACTACACTCCTCGTCGACTACTCCTCGCTTGGAAACCTCGATCTAGTCAAGCACATCCTGACCCTCGAACCCTCACCAGACCTCCACGGCATCTCACGGCGCGACGGCAACCCCCTCGTGGAAGCCTCTCGTCACCACCACATCGCCATCATCAAACTCCTCCTCGCCGCCGGCGCGGACCCCTCATTCTCTGGCTCGGAGACGCTCATCCAAGGTGACAACGCACTCGCAGTCGCCGCGCACTCTGGGAGTCTCGACGCCGTGAAACTGCTCGTCGAAGCCGGTGCTAATCTTCAGAAACTTCAGATCGGGTACGGAGCGCTGTCTGGAGCTGTGCGTGTGGAACATACGGAAATGGTTCTGTATCTTGTGGAGAAGGGCTTGCATGTGAGGTGTTTTGGGGAGGCGGCGTTGGCGGATGCGATGGGACGCGGGTTGGATTCTATGGTTGAGCTTTTAATCCTGAATGGTGCGAGTTGGGAGGGGCCGGGTGACTATAATAGGAAGTGTACGTGCTTGGATATGGATTAGTGAGGATGTGCTTTTTTCGTTATGGAATATATACCCGAATTGGCGGATGAGAGACTGGAATAGACCTGTTTTGTTATTTCAGGCCCTTTGCTTCGAATGAGGGTCAGATTTCTATGTCCGTTCGGTAAGTTACTGTGCATGAGAAACCTAAGATGGAAAAGCAAGATATCTATCCATCGCAATGCTGAACCTCACCCATGAGACTTTCTCTTGCGGAAGCGAGTTTTTCACAAGTAACAGCTGGAAACTGAGATCAGGAGTGAACGCATGTCTCGGCACAATTACAGTCATCATGGTCTCGCGACATTGATTAGTGATGTACTGTATGTATATATGGCCAGGATTCAAAAGGCGATCAAACAGACGAAAAGAAAAATCTTTGATCATGTATTTTGGAAAGCTGGCAAGAAGTATAGTATAGTATAGTGCTCATCCCGAGCCTAGCCTCAGCACATATCTTCTTTCTTGACGAGTAATAGTCTCTGCTCAAATAACCCCAAATAATCTACAGTCCACATTGAAAGCCATACATGGTATCTAGATTCTGGGACATGGAATCTATAGTAAGGATTTAATGTGTTACGCGATCGGGTGTGAGATACGTATGATGAGACAGGCAGGAGGGAAGATATGAATCGCCACGACGAAGCTCTTGCAAGACAAGAACCGAGAAGGTAGGGCGGAGCGGGACTCATGAGACGGCGTGAAGATCTCGGATAGCTAGGAGACTACGGTGGAAGTGGTTATTCTCGTAAAGATGGAGATCATGAGGGGGTAGAATCCTCCCCTGGGTGTATTCTACTTTTACCTTATGTGACTAAGGTTTCTGACTCGGTTGCCCTTGTTATGAGGAGTGGCTGCGACCGAACGCCGCCTCGCTTCTGTGATCTCCACGTGTTTGAGTGCTCTCGATCCAGTGGTTATATTGTATGAGGAGGTACAAATTGACGAGAGTTTTACTTAAGCTGGGAGAGATCGTAACGAATAGTAAGGTAATGGGGGGTGATGAGGAGGTTGGGCGAAGTTGAATCTAAGTCGGAGGTGGAGTGTCGGATAATTACAGGACTTCAACGCATTTCAGGTAGATACCCGACTTAGTCACACTTTAATGAGGCCGGGCATTTTAATAGGAGAGGGCTGTTAATTAAGGGCTTTTCTTGGCTGGACGAAGTTGAGTTTGTCCCCGATCCCGTCGGGTAGCTACAGGACTTTTAGGTCAGGGAGATACCCGACCTAGTTACACTTTCACGAGGAAGTCAATTCGAAAACGTGAATTGGTGGATAGTTTGAGGGAGCATTAATTCTAGTCTATTCTATTGCTTTTCAATTATCCACATCTCTTTTCGCAGTGATATCATCAAAAGAGTGACGCCGACCGGGGCAAATCACGTGTTAATCGAAAGTTCTGAAGGTGGGGCGGACAACTACTCCATCCTTCCTTCGGTGAATACTCATTCAACCACGATCTCTTGCATGACGCATCTCCCTCAGCAGCGCAGCAGCGGCAAAGGCAACACACACCTTTTATTCTCTCCCAAATCGGGACATCCCATTCATCAGCGATATGAGGCCGATCTCGTGTCTTTGCTCACAACCTGGACGCTAAGCAGCCGTTGAGTGGTCGGGTTGGATGAATTTGTTGGTGAACGGGATGTCACAGAAATGACTTACCTGCTTGCCTGCACGCGCCGTTAGGGGGGATGAAAGGCTGTCAGATGGATGAATGGATGGTTGTGATGGTTGCGATGGTTGTTTGCTGGTCGTTCGGTGTTACCTGATGGGTGTTACCGTGTCGATTCGTTGGAAAGTCACAAGATCGTAAGTATCTTCTCAGCCCTAATCATATCGATGCGTACTCAACTAGTTTTCAGGTTCTCGGTGAAGACGAGGGAGCATTTGATATAATACTTGGGGGCTGTTCTCATCGGTATCCTTTTTCGCCCACACACACACACCTGCGCGTTCGGAGTACTCGGTGGGTGTGGACTGGATTATCAAAACTGCGGTCAGCTCTGCATGGCTAGTGTTGTGTGGGAGTGGGTTTTACGAATGAGGCTGGGATACGCAACCAGCATGCCTTCAGAAGAGTTTCAAGATGCACGTATCCTCTCATCCAATTCGTCCACGCTGGAACTTGCGAATCGGGTGCTTGTGATCTGGGTGTCAATCTCTGCTCTTTGCTTCTGCCTGAAGAGCTGTCATGCTCCCGCCTCAACTCGCCTCCCCTTCCCTCCAGCCTTTCCGAGCGAAGCGACACATATCTCCAAGTATGATAGCGCACACCGGCTGGACACCATCACTGCGCCATTATTCAGTCCTTGTCAGGCGGATCCGCGTACAAGGCTCGCAGTCCTATGGTGTTGTCAAATCAGGACTCGTCGTGGCGGCTAGGCACCGCATTGCTCGCCTGTAACTGGGAGGACGATGGATTTGTCCCTTGCTCGGTGTTTGTATATCCCTGTCGTCAGGTTACGGTTGCATAATCTCCACCTTGTCTGAGCGAGGGCGAGCGAGAGTTCTTAAGTGAGTGCAAATCCGGTCGCTCGCTGCTGCTCGATATGGGAGAACTTTTTGGAACGCCCTCAGCACTCCCTTTGTGAAGCAAATGCTGCGCATCCGACGAGAGATATATCTTTCTTTCCCGAATGGAGCCTCACGGCTCGGATTCGACAATTTGCACGTCCTGCACCCGCAGACAGCCAATCAACGGCCAGGAGCGAGCCAGAGGAGGACCGCCCCGCTTTTATCTGCATCCACGACTGCTTATTGGATATCCCGGTCACCACACTTCACTCACCGAAGCAGAACACGCACGCCGTTCTCACCAGCCAGATACCAGCAGCACCCACTCACCATGCCTCATATCAACTGGTCGACTTCTTGCCATGAGGGTCTCTGTCGGATACTGGAGACTGCGTACACTCCGTACACACCGTACACACCGTACCCCAAGATGGAACCGATGAACACGACGAAGAAGAAGCAGAAGAAGCAGAAGAACCAGCTAAAGCGAGGGCGGCCAGAGAGCGGAAGTACCGCCACGAAAGGGGGTGTGTGTATACCTCCATTTACGCCTATTCATGGAGATACGGTACATCTCTCACATCTGGATTGTACCGGTCTACCCAGTGGTACTGACCGTCGGAGGGACTTTCTATCCGGTAAGACCGTCAGGTTAGGAGGTAAGTCCAGGTCACCAAAGGTCAGTCGAAGTCCTAGACACAAGACAAGGAGCAAGCCAAGTCACTCAAGTCAAGTCAAAGTCAAGCAAGTCAAGCAAGTCAACTCAAAGTCAGAGAAGTCAAGTAGGTTCAGTCAATACACTCTGCCGTAGTACGGTAAGCGTCCCCCTTATCCTACTCTCTCTCTCTCTCTCTTCTCGCGTCCTGCGCAAAAGTACCTCCGTGCCTACTACGCATTTGCTTTGGACCGACTGGACTCTCTCGAGTCCTGTATTCCTGAGAGGCCTCCCATAGGGAAAAGAGAAGTGCTCCACTCTTACTCGACCCCACCCATTCACCATCACGACTCACCTATTCTCACCTGCACCTCACGTCGTCTGCTTTCGCTTGCGCGACCGAACGCTTCCCCTCGTCGCCCCGTCACAAAGTAACAATTCCTTTCTTCTCTTCTTTCTTCACCCCTTCAACCTCGACACCGCCGCCAACAAAACAATTGTTACTATTCAACAGGTCATTGTTCCTCGACATCGCCAACCCAGAAGGTAAGTTGCAACACCTCCATGTCCAAGCTTCACTATACTGACCCTGCTGCCTAAGACCTTTGCGCAAATAGTCATCGTCTTCCCATCATGGCCTCTCAACAGTCAGGCCGCCGAGTTGCCTCCATCGCCACGAACAAACAGTCCGCGCATTCATCCGACGTGACTTCATCATCTGCGACCGAGCCATATTCTCAAGGCAACATCGGCCTCTACAACACCACTTCCAACCAGATCTCCGATGACAGCGGCTTCTTCTCTGCAGATTCCACCACTGCTTCACCTCTCAAACCGTACGATGACTTCCAGCTCTATGACGACTCCAACCCCGAATACCTAGATGATGAAGCTTCCACCTACCCAAACAACGGATCAATGTACCAAGGGACCACCAACTACCAAACCACCCATCTCCCCAAATACTCTTCCTCAACCACTAGCAACGAGGATGATAAAGACGTCAGACCCATTTCAGGCACCCACGTGGTCTACCGTTCCACCGACACCTCTCCGTCTCTCTTTGGCTCCTACGAACAAGTCCTCGCCTCGGATCCGACTCCTCTTCAGCAGTGGGTCATTCAACCATGGTGCCATGAATCTCGCTCTGTTCATTTCGAATCGCTCCCTCCATATCAGGATGAGGATATCCGCCTAACACCTGAACCCACCTCTCCCCCGCCAGCCTCATCATCTTCGCGATCTTCCCGCTCTTCTCGTCACCGAAGATCAAAATCAGGCAGCAGCACCAAGTCCAGACGACACAAGCATTAATCCCTCCACGCCATCACGATCATCTTCCACACATTATTATTATTATCTTTTCTTCTCGGGCATCAAAGCGACATTTTCTTCGATTGGCTTATTCATTATTCTCGGGCTGCGGAATCTTTTGCATAGCGCTTTTATACCTTTCCTTGGTCCCTTTTGGATGCGATATATCTTCCCTGGTTTTTTCCTTTTATACGACAGGATAAGACAGCAACGGTTGGATGTTACCGGACTGGAATCTCTAGCGATCGCGCGCGTGTGCTGCGTGTGGTTTAATGGTGTTGACGATGGGATATGAAGGAGTAGTGCTAGGCTGGTTCTGGTGCGTGAAGGACTCATGATAGCTGCGAAGCAGGGCAGGACGGCTGAGGACGTTGGGTTAGGGTTTGGGTTTGGGTCTACAAGGTTTTCCTCGCTAAAAATTTTTCTTTGTTTCCATATACGTCTGGCTTTTCTTTGAGCGACAAGATGCATTGATTTATTTTACATACCCCCCTTCGAGACTCAGTCTCTAGTTATATACCGCTCGATAGAGCGATGAGCAAGCATGTATGCGAGCTTAGATTGGTAGTTGTGCAATATATATATTTTGCATATATAGTGTATCTTTGTTTTCGGACGCAATGTTAGTGTGGAGATCGTAGAGTATGTGTCGTTATGGATGGAGATTAGGTGAAGGAGGAGAGGCTGTCTAGACTATATGCAGCTGCCCTTTAAGTCCGCTATACGACGATATCTACGGCGATCCTCCAGATGTAACGTTCGTCATCTGAACTCCGCGTCTCGCCACGACCCCGCAATGGCCAACGGGCAACACAAGCTTATCTCTATTCCCTGTGGCGATCTGGCATGTAGATCCGCACCCTCTCATACAATTCCATCGTCTCGATCCTACAGCCCCCATCTCATTCCCGCCATCCCAACCCGACCCATTTAACCTCCATAGAACCAATTCCCGCACCCCATCCCTCCTTCTCCGAGTCGATTTTCTATTTCTTCCCCCTCCTATCTCTTACTCGGCGGAACTGTCCTTTTACGCTTTGATCTCTTATAACACTTGGTGCCAAGTTGGTACACGGTGAAGTGGATGTATAGACGTGCTATAGTTGGCTATAGATCCATGATAGTACCCATAATAGTATCCATAAGGGGACCACACACACTTCTTTTAGACAAAGCTTGTTTTAAGCTCGAAAAAAGGACAGTTCCGCCGAGTAAGAGATACATGCATTCGAGAAACGCACTGCATTAATGTCACCGTGCTTGAGCGATGGATAGCGAGATATATATACTTGGTACTTATGTATCGTCGTTTACTTTATTTGAGGATGTATGCTTGCGTAGAGGACGTGGTGACAGCGGTAGGGCTGGGATGACGGGACGGCCCGCTGGCTACTAGCTACCGTGTTGCGCCACGGGATTTAGGTATGTGATTTACCTAAGTACGATTTCGCTTGGTTGGGGTTTGTGGTCTGGCTTGAAGGGCTTGTGTTGGATGGTGAGCCGAGATGAAGAGGGATGCGTTTGGATTGTTGCTGGCTATGTGACTGTTGGGTTTCTGGAGGGTGGTCTGCGGTGGAGGTTGGGAGGAGAGTGGTTGGGAGGATTGGTATTGTATTTACAGTATAGTGGATTTCACGGAGTGATAGGAGAGAATGGGCTGGTATTGTGTACTTGACTTTAGATAGGTTAATGCTGGGTTTTGTACTTGTAGTTGTATTTTCGCCTTGGTGAACATGATTCAAAGTCTGTCTGTGGTACTTGATCAATCAGCGCTCGCAGTGATATATTACCTATATATTTGGTTGTTTGTGTGTGGTTCTTGCTGTACGTTCTGGGAGCTCGCGCGGCTGGAAGGCAGAGTCTGGAATCCATCTAAGATAGCGTTAGGCAGAGAGGGTGGAGCGAACAGAAATATCCAAGCGGAAAACCCACTGGCTTGGAGCCTTTAGGCTGGTGGTGTTAGCAGCGTCTGGTGATTGAAAGTGCGGTGTGGGGATTGAGATTGGTGGGAGGTGCATGGGTTGGATTCTATGTGTTGTGTTCGTATTTAGTTTTCTTCGCCTTCGTGAGCCTTGCATTGAACTAACCTGCTCTGCTCTGTTGAACTGCTGCTATTGATCAGGACCTTACTTCTGATCGATGGAGTACAGCTACACTCATCCCATTGACAGCGCTGCGTTGGAGAGGAGCTACGTACTAAGTAGCTATGTCTTGAAGTGTGCATGTGGTAAGCACACTTCCGTTCCCAACTAGCGAGATGAGTAATGAAACACATATAACAAGCATCTTCCCATCTCTTCGACCTCCATGATACCGAAGACTGGCTTTCCAGATGATTAATTTGCTATGTTGAGGAACGAAGATACTTTGAGAAGGGAAATTTGTAGGTGGAAAGAGTTTCGAGGAGGTAGGTGGATGGAGGTGGTAGGAGTGAGATGAGTAGGTGTGATATCTTAGGACGTTGAATATATTCATGACTTAGAACAGAATTTCCAAACCGTTCATGATCAAATTCCAATTTTCGCCCTTGCTTTTCTACAATCTCGCAGCAACATCCTCCTCAGGCTTAATCTCAACCAATAATTTCCCTACCAAAAACCATTCATTAGCATCACCCAACCCAACCGCTCCCAATCTCAATCTCAACCCACAGCAAAGCAAAACAAAGCAAAGAACTTACCAGTATTAATCCCATTATACAACTCCACCAACCCCTTCTCCGCCGCGCCCAGTCCGCCCTTCAGGATCGTTTCTTTCCGCTGGATCTTACCTTCGGCGAGCCAGCCGGCGAGCTCTTTGCGCGCGGTGGCGAATTGAGATACGTAGTCGAAGACGAGGAAACCTTGGACGCGGATGCGCATTGCTATTATCATGGTGAAGTTCTGGGGGGTGTTAGTGGGGAGGTAGGGAGAGAGGGAAGAGGACATGCCTTTGGTCCGACTGGTTTGGAGGAGTTGTATTGTGAGATTGCTATGATCAGATATCAGATATGGCAACGGCAAAACGGGGGGAAAGTAGGACATACCACCACACATCACAAAGCGACTAAACATCTTCGCCCGACTCAACGCCAACTCCAACACCTCCCCCGCCACATTATCAAAAAACACATCAATCAAATCCGGCGTCTTCGCCTTAAACTGTTCCTTGAAATCCTCCGCCTTATAATTCAACGCATCATCACACCCCAACTCCTTCAACCACCGCACCTTATCTTCACTCCCCGCAATCCCCAACACAGTAGCCCCCTTCAACTTGGCAATCTGACACGCAATACTCCCCGTCGCCCCAGCGGCACCGCTCACGACTACGAAATCCCCGGCTTTGACTTTTCCGATGTCGAGCATGCCGAAATAGGCCGTGAGCCCTGTGCTGCCGAGACAGCCGAGCACGTCTGTGATCTTGCCGTTGCTGGGGACGTTAGCGAGTTGGAGCCCTGGGTCGCTGTCCGCAACAATCGCGAGTTCGGTCCAGCCGATGTTGCAGGTTACCACATCGCCGGAGGTGAACTTGGGGGATTTGGAGGAGAGGATGCGGGAGATTGTGACGCCGCGCATTTTTTCGCCGATTTGGACGGGCGGCATGTAGGAGCGGACGTCTGAGGGGGTTAGTCACGTGTATCTCATGATCTCGCGAGCTATGTGGGAATAGGAGACATGCCATTTAACCATCCTCTCATCGCCGGATCAAGCGACAGATAAAGCGTCTCGACCAGCACCTCCCCATCCTTAAGATCAGCTTCCGAGAGCATCGGCGCTTCCTTCACCGCGAACGTTTCGCCGGGGATGATGATCGGCTTGGGTCGCTGGGCGAGGACTACGGTTTGGTATGTTGATTGCGCCATGATGTTTTTCTGTCTGCGGATTGGATTTCCCATTTCGAGGCGAGTGGGAGAGGGGGGGTATATATGATGTGTGAAGATCTGGGTCCCCGTGGACGTAGCTATGGAGAACTGTGAGTTAATGTTACAAATCCGCGGCGGTAGAAGTGGAGCACGTATGGGACGTACGCAGCTGGTGGATATCGAGTCGTGCTATGTTGTCAGAATTAAACCTTCTTGAACTTTGCTTGGGTTTGCGGTACGAAGTTTCTTGCTTGCTTGACTCGATAGACGTCCACCATCTCGGGCCCAAAGATACCTCGGTTCGGGGATATCCCGATGAGTATCAATGGCCGGCGCCAAGAGGGGGAACGTCATGCCGTGCGAAATATTGCTAGGAAAATCCGTGATGGGATGAGGGGCGTGATTTTTAATCACAGGTGGGTTTTTGAAGGATGCGAAAGTTTAAATGTCAGAATTTAGGAGATGGGGCGGTTGGTGGAGCGGCGTGGTTTAGGGTTGATCTAGAAGTACTGTACGTGGATGGTGGTGGTTTCTTACTAGTGGGATGGGTGGGGTTGGATAATGCTTAGCTGCTAGACTATGTTTAGATTATCTACGTTTAGTAGATGGGTTTTATGCGAAGAATTTAATGCAGATGAAAGAGTTGTTGATATTTGAATAGTTAAATGTTGCGCACGACACTTTTTCAAACATGTTAACCCGATATAGAGAATGGAGGAGTTCCGTGGTCAGCTTGAAAGATAACCTTGGAAATATCTTCACTTATAGTCTATCACTCCCAGCCTACACCTTCATAGCCAAAAAAACCTTTACAGTGAATTAGCAACGGCTCAAGTTCTCACGAAAGAAAGCCAAGAAGACTATAATATCTCTAGATGTAGTACCTCAATACCAGCAACTCGGCCAGCAATTTGCCTAAATCTTACTACAATCCATCTAAATGAATACCGACCACTTCTATCGAAGCAAGTGTGTATTACTCAAAGCAACTTGGGACCATGAACAACTCTGTGTTGCCTATCTCAAAGCTCTCTGCCTACCGTCTCTCTAGAAGTCCTAGCAGTGTTCCCAGCAATCCATCAACCCAAAATGCATAAACATAACCATAAAGTCATTCCCTCACACTCAACCACATATAGCTCTTGCAAATCCCACATTATCCCCAAGACGATTGAAAGGAAGACTGAAAGCTACTTCTCTGCCTCTCCCTCTCTCTTCTCTTCCTAGCGATAGATTTAGGAGAAGGTCCCCATCCGGTATGCTCATCTTCATCCTCGTCTTCGGGCTCGCCGCTAAACTCTCTTTGAGATCGGAGGTGTGCTGGTGTAGCTTCTGCGGGAATACTGTAGTCAGACGAGCTGGAACTCCGGCCACTCTGAATACCATTTACATGCAATGCGACTCCATTGGATTTTGGTTTCGCTCCGTTGGGTTTTGGTTTTGGCCGAGAAGGCTGAGCGGGCGTTTCGATTTCTTCTTCAGAAGCTTCTACTAAGTGTGCAGAGTCGTCATAATTTATCTGCCTCCTTTGGTTGCGAAGACTGCGACGACCGTCATTCTTGACAGGTGTATCAAGATCTGGGCTGACGGGGCGAGAAATTTTTGGAGTGGTGCCGTTTTCTTCATCCGACGCATCCTGCTGAAGTTCTTGGCGTGCTTCATCCTCGAAATGCCCGAATTCGTCGCTGGAATATTGATCTTGAGACGCTTCTTGATCTGGTACGTTAACGTTCGGCTCCCCGTTCTGCCCAAGTTCTTCTTCATCTGACGTATCTTGCTGAGGTTCTTGGCTGGCTTCATCCTCGAAGTGCTCGAAATCGCTGTAATATTCATCTTGAGACGCTTCCCGATCTGCTATGTCGACGCTGGGCTCTTCGTTCTGCTCAATTTCCTCTTCGATGTCTTGCTCTTCAACGATCATTGACTCTTCGCCAAACTGCTCGATTTCATGATCAAGAACGTTGTCCTGCTCATCCAATTCATCGTTTGGGCGTGGAGATTCGTCAGCATCGGAGTCAGAGTCGGAATCGGAATCTGAGAATGACGAGCCAGAAGTCGATGTCGAGTCGTAATCGGAAAATTCTTTCCCCGTGTCTTTAGCTGGCGTCAAGGTACTGAGATCAACACTTCCGGCTCGATTGGGCGCAGACTGTTCTTCGTCAGAAGATGGATAAGTAGAACTTCCTTTATGAAGAGGATACACCTCTCCCTCATCGGGATCAACTTCCATCTCGTCAAAATCGCCACCTTGATATTGGTTGGTCTCTTCTGATCCGTCTTCGCCCTTGACATCAAGGTCAACTGAAGGAGCATCATTGATGTCCTCGTCGACACTGAGTTCGTCATCTACATGGTGGCTCTCTTGATCTACCTCACGCTCAGAATTGGGCTCAGACTCAGGCTCAGATTCATCATCTGACGGACTAGCAAATTCTCTGCTTAATTCGCCATTTTCGCTCCGGTACCCATTGGTCTCCGATTGCTGTATTTCTTGGGAAAGTTGCAAGACATCCTGTTCATCATCTGAGAGACTAAGCGATTCTCCATTGACTTCGCCAACGTCGCTCACATATCCATTCGTCTCGGATTGCTGTAGGTCACGCGAGAACTGCTCGTCTTCTTGCTTGACCTCTTGCTCATCATCATCTTCTTCTTCATCGTGACCAACATCCTGCTCATCAACCTGCTCGTCATCCGAGGGACTAGTAGATCGTCTGTTAACATCCCCAGGTTCGCTTAAGTATCCATTCGTCTCGGTTTGCTGTAAATCATCCGAGAATTGATCAAAATCTTGCTCCTCATCTTGTTCATCAGCTTGATCATCGTCTTGCTCATCATCTGAGGGAAAGCCGACTTCGTCGTTAACTCCATCGTTTTCGCTTAGGTATCCATTTGTCTCCGCTTGATGGAGTTCTTCCGAGAGTTGCTGATCATCTTGCTGATCATCTAGCTCACTATCTCGCTCCCCATCTCGCTTCTCATCTTGCTCATCTTCCGAGGGTATACTAGTCTCTTCATCGACTTCATCATTTTCGCTCAGATTCTCATTCGTCTCCGGCTGCTCTGTATCGTCGGAGAAGTCCGAGGCATCCTGCTCATCAGGCAGGCCAGAAACATCTTCCTGACTAGCATCCATAGGTTGCTGACTAGCCATCTCCTCACTCAGCACCTCACTCAACTCCCTTTGCTTGCCCTTTCTGATTCTCGATCCTTTTCTCAGACTTTGAAGAGACGCGGAGATATCATCCTCAGCATCAGATTCCAAAGCTCGACTTTCAGGAGTTTGACTCTGACTCTCGTCTTTCTTTTTCATGCTATCGCGTAGCTTTTTTGGATTTTTCTTCTTCTGCTTTGGGGTTCGTGGTTGCTCAGCGTCCTCTCGATCGATGGATTTTGGTAGTTTTGAGCTTCCTAATCTCGGCCTGACAGGAGAGATATCTTCTGCTATGTCTAGCCGAGATTCTTCTTCCATGGAGTCCATCGTCGTGCGTTTAGATTTATTTTGTCTCTTCTGGCTAGAGGCTTCACCGTTGTCAATCGATTCGCTGGTATCCGCATGCACACCACTAGTATCAACGAGAGACTTGCGCTTCTGCTGTATCTTGTTTGAAGCGGTAGGTCCGGCTCCTTGGCTGTTCGCAGCTCGCTGTCTAGTCTTCTTTGCTCTTCTATCTTCGCGATTTGCCGCTTTTCCAGCGGACTTTAAACGCGACCCAGCCCACTTGTCGGAGACTGTAATTGATTTACTTCTCCGCTTTTTCTCTGGTATATCGGCTGTGTACTTATATCCCGAAGGAATGTTTGGATTCGATTCCTCGAAATCATCGATCAAGTACTTCACGGCACTCTTGAACCGCATCTGCTTAGCACGGGGAATTTTGTCACGTAATTCCCGGAAACACAATCGCATAACCATCTTAGGTAATCCTGTTGTTTTGTGCACAATCGACCACGGTATATTGGACTCTTTTCCTGCCGTACTATCGCGTATGGCGTAGAGTAAATCAAGAATGTCTGAACATGTCAATTCTTTGACGGCTCGAGCGGCTTCCACAGCCCGCCAATCATCGTTCGTGATATCTTCCAGTTGTTCTTCATCAGAACTTTGGCGCTGTTGCATCTGCTTCCATTTGCCAATGCATGCAAGTCGACTTCGAATTGATCCCATCATTTGACTGACTAATCCCCAATCTATCAGCTCTTCATCAGACTTTCTGGGGATGTGTGCCGTCTTCCTAATGCATTTAGAAACGGTGTTTTTGAGCATCTCTTCCTCCGCCAAGTCCCACATGTTTTTTCGTAAATTGTCTCCACACACCAGGTAATTCCGCCAACGATCTCTCGCATCTTCAGGCATTCGATTGATTTCTTCCCCGATTCGTTTCCATTTATTTGGAAACCTGGCATAGGCCTCTCTCAGTCCGTCGTCTTGCTCTCCAGTCCACGATCCACGACCTTCAAAATTGTGATATTTACGACGGCAAGTTTCGTAAATTTTGCGATGGGGAACGTCTGGAACAGCGTCTCGAATCAATTGCCAGAATTCCTTGCCATCTGTCTTACTATTCGAAGTCTGAATGATTTCGTTCACTCGAAATTGTGACAGATCGTACATTTCTCGATAGGCTTCGACCGCAGCGTCAATAGCATCGGCTTCTTCGGCGGATATCTTGCCTTTTCGCACAGGTCCTACCACTTTGCGCTTTTTAGGGGTTCCTGGCGCCCGGAAGGCGCTGCTTTTGGATGACGCACTGCCAAAGGTACCTGGAGACTTCACGCTTGGTGTATGACCGTTCTGACCATCGATCGGTAATCGGCGCTTTCGCTTTTGACTGGACCTGGAAGGCGTGTCTTGGGCATCGGAAAGCAGATCTTCAAAGTCGTTGAGCGCGTCCCCCAATTCCTGGTTCATATAAATTTCCACGACAGGCACTGATTGCTTTGATGGTTTTCTGCTGATAGACATTGACTGCGGTACACTACTCTGTTTGGCGGCAACCAATTGACCAGTCGACTCCATCCGAGCAAGCTTCAGAGGAGCTTTTGCTTTAGACTTTCTTCTGCCTTTCGAACTTGGTGGCAATATTGATGCAGGCTCAACTTCATCCATTGTATCCTGAGCTTCGGCTTGTTCGTTGGGATTTCTCCTCTCCTCAGTACCAGGTGGTAATATTGGTGCGGAATCAACTTCATCCATCGTACTCTGCGCTTCAGCTTGTTCTTTAGACTTTCTTCTGTCTTTCGAAGCTGGTGGCAATATTGGCGAGGGTCCAACTTCATCCATTGTACTCTGAGCTTCTGGTTGTTCTTTGGACTCTTTTCTTTCCTTAGAACCTGGTGGTAATATTGGTGCGAACCCAACTTCCTCCATAGTACTCTGAGCCTTAGCTTGTTCCTTGGACTTTCTCCTCCCCTTGGTACTAGGCGGTAATATTGGTGCAGGCTTAACTCTCTCCATCGTACTCTGTAGATAAAAGTCCTCTGCAGTTCGGACCAGACTCTCCACATTTGCATTAGATCCAATTGTCTGCCTCGTGATTCCTAGATCGAGTAGGTTTGTGGCGGGGCTCGTTTTGCTTGTCCGCACTCGCTTTGGCTTGATAGTTGTTTCTGGTAGTATCGCGGAAGCTTTGCGTTTGCCCAACGCTTTCGCAGAAGGTCGAGGTGGTGTACCGTTATTTTCTGGCTCTGGCTCCGAGTTGGGCTCCTGGGGAAGGATTGAGTCCTCAGCGGGGATTTGTACTTCCACATGGGCGAGATCTTCGAGTGGGGAATTTTCTTCGGCGTCATCTTCGCCAACAAACAATTCGCTCATTACCACTTTCGATCTTCTCTTCCTACTTTTTGTAGGCGCCGCCGCAACATGAATCTCCTCTCCTACAGTATCCAGAATTTCGGATTCTTGCACGAGATCCCCCTCGGCGATCTTCTTCTTTCGTGACTTTCGAGGTTTCTTCACTTTCATAGGCGCGATTTCTCCACGAGCGTCGTCTTGTACAGTGTTCGCCTCGTTGACTTTCTTCTTCGAGGACGATCGACGTTTCTGCTTTGGCCTTTCAACCTCAACCCCCAACCCTTCCAATTCCGTGCCATTGACCCCACTATCCATCTGCGCGTGGTCTTCGTTTCCTAGATACTCTTCTTCTTCGATTACTGGCTCCTCTGCTAGCTTCCGAGCCTTACTATTCCGCTTTCTCTTCTTTGGCTCCGCGACCGTCTGGTCAACGACTCTAGCATTCTCGTCCGAAATCTCCTGGTCATCCTCCTGTATAGAGTCTAACGACTGTATAACATTCGGAATATCAACAGTATCGGAGGCTCCACGCGTCGTTGCTGGAGAGCTTCCGAAAAGTACTTCACCAGCCCTGCGAAGATAATTCATGGTGCCTTGTCACAAGGTATCTGCCCGTTTAAAGGTACGACGCGGCTCCTCCAAAGAGTCGCATATTCGTCAATCGGTCAATTCAGAGTCGGAGGGTCCAAGATCGCGTGTGTTCATGTCGAAACTCTTGAGTTGCTGGCGTTGTCGCGTTCAATAATTTGCGATCGTGAATCTCTAGTCGTGGGGAACCATCTTGCATTGACGACGGGGTTGCTGGTCGCGCACAGACCCTAGCGCGGTTACGGTATCACGTGTTAAATTAGTCAATTTACCTACCTAGGTAGGTATATCCAGCTATAAGTGAATTTAAGCTTAGTTATAGTACTCTATCTTGCCTAGACTGACATCTCCACTAAATACTGAATTCTCAGCGTATGCTCTCCTATCCCACTTAGATCGGTACCGGTCATCTACCTTGACTGAAGCTGTTCGTAATGTCTATAGAACAACTTTCAATCTATGCCACAGACGCGTGCTATCCCACATAGGCTAATTGCAAGACGATGATCGTGAATTAGAAGTCTTAGAATTCCATCCACACGCTATCAGATTACACCGAAAGTGCATTTGAATATATCAGCATATCTTATTCCTATCTATAGCGACTGTGTCTGTCCTTCCCATCAGCGAGCGTTACTGACTGCTATATGAATAATATACAAGTTCGCAGGATAAAACATCGAATCATCGTACCATCCGATGCAATTCTATGCTATGGAACGTTGAAGATATCGCTCTTGGCGCTAAATCTCTGCCGGATAGTTGGTTGGTGATGATCGAAATACTCTTACATGTACGAGGATTGTTTGATCGAACTGTACTGTATATATCGCCGACTATTCTCAGCTTCGCATATAACTAGGTATCGCACGCAAAAGAAGTGGCGTCCAATCTCACACTTTCGCCCTCTTTCCAACAGACACGGGCAAGGGAGGCATGGGCGGCGCTTTACGAGGCATTTCGAACTCCACCCAACCTCCAGCTGTCCCAATACCGCCATCTCTCTCAGTGGCGTTCTTGCCCCGATCTCGACTCATACTTCTCTCTCGGCGGCTTTTATCGATTAAGTCCTGCCTCACTCTATCCAATTCCTCGGCGGTTGCTCGGACTCTGTCCTCAGCTATCTTCGCCTTCGATGACTTCTTCCTGATGTTTAATGGTAAGGGGGCTGCTGAAGATCTTGGGTTGGCGTA
This sequence comes from Chaetoscypha palmicola, assembly GCA_003988945.1. Lineage (NCBI taxonomy): Eukaryota > Fungi > Ascomycota > Leotiomycetes > Helotiales > Helotiaceae > Chaetoscypha > Chaetoscypha palmicola. The sequence continues at coordinate 90,423 of QYAH01000003.1, read as the reverse complement.
CGGATCTACGGGTGCGATGTCTATTAATGCGAAACCTCGCGTCTTTAGAGAGGCTTCGACCTCTGAGATTGAGGATATGGGATCTTCAGTTGCTGTAGTAGTGGCGGGGATGGTGGCTGTTTTGGGAGTAGGTGGAGGTAGAGGAGGGACGGTTGATGGCGACAGGACTGCTGGAGATTTGGGAACGCGGCGCATTGAGAAAGACCTCTTGGTCTTAAGTTCAAGCGTGGGGGCGTCGAGTTCCTTGTCTTTGTTGTTAGGGTTTGGTGGAGGTACGGATGTGCTGGTATCGATAGCAACTACCCAGGTTTGCGATCTTGGTGGTTTGTCTAGTTGACTAGAGCTTTTGTGTCTTCGTAATCGATTTGGTTCGTTAGTCTCGGTTTCTGAAGAACTTCGTGCGTGTGGTGTCGTTGGTGTGGGACCGAGAGCGGATCTAGATGGTTTTCGGCGAAGGAGTATATCACTGAATGATTTTTTCCTCTTCACCATAGGTTGTGGTTGAGATTCGGGAGGGACATCCAAAGGCGATTCAGAAGATTGAAATGGGTGTGAGAGGAAGTCAAACCCTCCTTGGAGGATGCCACGTTTGGAAGTGGTTGCAGGACCAGGGTACTCATCCTTGCGTGGGACTTTTGTGCTTGTTTTGAATATTGGTTTGGTTGAATCTAAGATTTGGGACTCGTCTCGCTTCTGGATACGCGTCGTGAAGTTTGCAAGTGGACTTGGATGCGCTGGCGAGTTCTTCTCATGGTTTGGCTGGGAGATTGTCGAGGGTATTGAGATTGAAAGTCCAGCTGCTTTAGGCAATGTGCGCGAGCGGTGATGAGTAGCTGTTGTGCGTGAGGGTATGATGCTACTCGTGGCAGTGGTAGCTGCTCTTTCCCGAGAGATTGGATGCGTGTTCTTTACAGAATCTGTAGCGACGGAACTAGGAATAGGAGGAGGCTCAAAAAGACTATCTGTCTCGAAGAGGTTGCTGTTTCGCTTCTGGTGTGGCAGTTTACCTTTACTTCCATCATAAGTTGCACTGGGGCTCTTGGGAGCCGAGAATGACATTCTTCCGTCATAGCTCGTATTTGCGCTGCTTGCTGTGCGCGGACGGTCACTATTGGTCGAGTATGCATTGCTCGCAGTCCTCGAGTGACCAACAGAGGAGGTCTCGTGGAAGAAGTCAATGCCGTCGATGGCTTTGGCTTCTTTGATCATGATATCGGCCAACTTAAGGTATTCTTCTAGTTCTCGTCTCGTCTCCGCCCAGCTGTGTTTTGTTTGAGGATCTAGGAGCCTCTCTACAAAATCTTTGACGATGCCTGTTCCTCGCGCCTCCACCGCAAGAATATGCTGGTAGAAGGTCGTGCGGTATTTGTTGAATCTCTTGATATCAACTTTATCATTAGGCATCTCCTTCATACTGGGTGGGAATAAAGTGTTCAGCATGGCGAGAACATTTGGTTTGTAAAATGGCTCAGACTGAAGCTCATGAACCATGGTCTAGTGTGTCGTCAGCGGGGTATATTCGCCCATAGCTGTAGGAGATACAAACCCATATTCGCAGATCGACGAAAACTGCAGCGTATGAAGATTCAATGGCGAGTTCTTGCTTCTGAATAGTAGAAACCCAGCGGTATGCTTCGTGTTCATCGGCAAGAATCGTTCTCCAATTTTCCTTTCCGATCCCTAGTCTAAGCGCGGCGTCACGTAACGCAGTCCGTCTGGTACACTCGAGGTCGCGCAGATAGTCGAGGGAAGTCAAAGCTTGACCGAACTCAGCGTCCTTGTACTCCTTCGCGAAGACCTTTTGGCACACTTGCTTAATGAAGTGAACTGGAAAGCCTTGGATCCTGCTGCCACTCTTTGAGGGATCTGCATTCAAGTTAAGGTCGAATAGGAGCTCGTGGTTGGCGTCTATAAAACGATCAAATTGACAAGGCTCCGTCTCTTTTTCCGACTTTGCGTTAGACTCCTTTTGTTCAGCAACTGCTGGATCAGGCTTTGGCAACGAGGAGAGAAACTCGATGATGAGTTTGCCCTTTGGTTCATACTGCCACCACTTGTGTGCTTGCTTGAGCGATGGAAGCTGTTGACCTGAAGTGCCCGTCAGAATTGTACCAAATACAACAATATAAGATGTGGCTCCTACCGGCATTGAAAGTAAACATGATCCGCAGAGGTAACTCATTCGACAAGTGTGTTTCTAAAATATGGTGCAATATCCAAGGGAAGGAATCGGCATGCTTGTCAATCAATGACTCTGGGGTTGAAGAGCGCGAAGAGTTTGGTTGCGAAATGAGGTTGTTGATAGGTGATAACGGCCCTGTCGCGACCTTTGCAACTGCGATAGACTCATTTCTGGACATTTCGGCGCGTCAAAGTGCTTATCTGCAATCGATAGCGCGATAAGAAAGGTCGATGTCAAACGGCTCTCGAACGGAGGACAAAATCCAGAACCGGAGAAACTTCCTTCTTCTTGATTGCTTTTCAGATCGCACACTGTCGGCCTTCGTCTTTCCGAGCGTTCAGTCCCAAGCGCAAGAGTCTCCAACCTCTGAAGAAAGGCCTGGACCTGGCACCTGGCACCTGGAGGCTAGAAGACCTTAAAAGCTTTTTGGTCACTGTTTCATCGGATGCTGGTATGGGGATCAGGTTCGTCAATTGAGGGAGAATCTGCTGCTGTGCCCGGTGTGACAGGAGGACAGCCTCGGGAGGATGTGGTAGAGTCCAACAGCATAAAACGTGCGGGTACTAACACCCAGCGGCCTATGGGAAGCTTTGCAAACAATTCCGCATACAGCGTCGGCTTCTTTAAGACATAATTGATCGGAGGGGTGAAAACAATGTCGACTTCCGTAGGCAATGCAAACGGGAGTGAATCAGGAAGGAATGACAGATGATAGATATCGAATCTGACGATCAATCAGGAGACACCGAGGTTGAGATATGCTGGCGATGAGTGAACCATCCGACGGGCATTTCTCTGGATATAAAGTTAGGTGCGAGAAAAGGCTTCTCGATAGGGCGATGATAAAAGTACATTTTGATACGGAGTACTTCTGAGTCGCGGAGACCGATCCAAGGTGGCGGAACCGGAAATTGTGATAGGCCAATTGGTGTAATGTCCTTCCCCAGTCAGTGCATTACAATCATGCGTTATGACCGTTGAGCAGACGGGTAGACCTAGGCTTTTCTTTTCCAAGAATACTTTATGTGACGGTAATCCTGACCCTGGCGACGATCATGCAACCGTCCCACGAGGGATAACCAGACTTCCTATACAGTACAAGTCTCGTAGGGCGAGAACAGAAACTACCATCTACGAGTAGATGAAGTACAGTACAGATATCGGTCAGGAAAAGCAAAGATAGATGAAAACTACGTCCAACGCTCGAAACGAACTTACGCAAGGTTGGTTCCAGTCAAGATAATCGGCGGACGGTAGGCAGTAAGCTATCTGGAATCGAGCTGCATAACGCCTACGAGATGCCGATGATGCAGAGCAGCAGTAAGAAAACATGTTTCTCTTTGAGACCTGAGCGTAAGGTTCTCGTTCGCTCGTTCTCTTTGACTTCCAAGGTTGGCCCTGAGCAAAGAGGCGTCTCGCTACTGGTCAGTGTCGGTATCTAACCCGAATGGAGGAGCGAATCAATCTGAGTCGCAACACGTTTCGGGGGAGACCACCACACACAGCCGTGAGCCATCATCCAGAACCTACCAAGTATTCAACCTGTCAGAGACGCTGATACTGTACTTCGAAGTATATCGTGTGCCTGTGGTCGTCCATACACAACACTCCAGAGTCCAGCCGCGATCTAAGCGAGACATGAGTAGGGACTTACAAGTACACAGGAGAAACATGGAATGGGATTGTTAATTCTCCATTTGGTATCCCACCACGCACAAATGACAAGACCGGGAAACCATCGGGAATACTTGAAGCACTATACGTCTGATACATAACTCTTCCTGTGGATAAATAGTCGCATATTTCTTTTGCTGTGAAGCGGTGCCATCATCTATCCGCTGGCAATCTCCTCTGCAACCAAGTTGGCATCGGCCTCCAATTAGATAGCGGCCGACTTAGCACCTTCAATTTAGTGAAGGCTTCGTGAGTTCGACGATCCGTGGCATGCGAGGCTTTAGACTCTGACTGCAGCCCCGAGCGAAAACAGTGAGCCTGCGGTTGTGCAAGAATCCGAGAAAGGGTAGATGTGATTGACCTGTCCTTTTACACATGGGCATACATATCTGTCGCTATTCTCCAGGAGGTGGTCCGTTTGCACCACCAAGGAGGCAATTTTTAGCAGGTGCGGCGAGGGGCGGAGGACAAGCTGGGCTCCGAGAGCTGTAATATGACAGCACTAAAGGCGATTTCATGGCTGGATGATGTTGTTGATGTTGTTGATGTTGGTGTTTGTATCATTATGTTCGCTGAAGGAGGTGGACGAGAGAATAGAAGACATGCGAGACAGGTCTGAGGTTTGAGGTGGAAGTGAAGGACGACTACGTTCACCTTTGGTGCCATAAGTGCAGAAACACTCGATTTCGAGAAGCTTGTTCTCACTCCGTCTGCCGAGCCGTCTCAGCGAACCAGGCGAGCCATACCCAAGACAAGTATGCCCCCACAAAGATCATCCGATCATCTCTTACAGACAGGACGCCAGTATCATACTTCGTCAAGACTTGGTAACAGTGCCTGATAATTAATACTTGTAGTATGATTGACGTTTCCTTTGACAAACACAAGAGATCACACGGGTCCTGGATTGCTCGTATACATGTACAGTCAATACCCGACTCTTCTCACATCAGGTCACGATCCACGAGTAGCAGCAAGGACAGCTTACAGTACGCCAACCGTGCCAAGTACGAAGAAGTACCACGCATTACCCGATATTTTGCGACAAGAGGGTGATCCCAATCCACATCTTCAAACACCAGAATATGTTTTCCAATGTTCCTCCTGCGCACTACATCATCACTTGCCAGGAGTGACCGCCACAGTCTCTTCCACCTAGCCTCAACCTTCCTGTTGCTCTGAAGAGAGACACACACGCGAGACCATGCGGCGAGCGGCCGGCGCAAAGCGACTACATCGAGCCCCCCTATCGAGAAGCCCACGCGTCTTTGCAGGCCACGCGCTGTACAGAGCCACGAGGAGGACGGACAACGTCAACGTCACACCAGCCGCAGCTGGAGCTGCAAGACGTAATGTAGCGAATTCCGACTTCAGTTCTCATAGAAGTACCAGGCAACGCCGTAAGTTAATCTATCCGATTCGTACTCTGCTGGACCATCGTACAGTACCGGTTGTACTTCGAAGTACGAAGTATCGCCGCCCAAGACCTGCCCAGGTAAAGCTTCTTCCAGGTTGGCCCCGATTCATATTGCAGGCTCGAGCTGGAGACGCTCAACCATTCCATGTCGCATGTCATCTCATGCACCCGCACCCCGGATTCTGCAGCTTTGGGGGGCCGGCAGTTGGCTTCAAAGTCCAGGCTGGCTTCTAGAAATGAGAGGATTATCCCGCTTTCAACCTGGGTCCGTACACATCCGTGAATAGCTTCTATGTTGCGATTGGTACGGAGTACTCAGTACTCAGCACTCAGTACTCAGTACCATCTCTCGGTAGCCGTCTCTCCGGAAAGCAGGATGTCGCACTGGTTCCGATGCAAATCCACCCCGAGAGCGGCAGTGGCGTCTGGCAACTCCCAGTATTCCATCACAAAAAGGAACCCTTTTGAATATATCGGACGACGACTATCCATCATGGGCCCGGCGTCTATTTCGGACATGTCACGTGGCCAGATAACCAAAGCACCTGGGCCTGGGCACTGCAGAAATTGACCTGGGATATGAGAGACAGAGGAGTAATGGATGCTGACCTGCTACAGATCATAGTACCTCCCACTCCAATGGAAATGGCTCGGGATCCCGTTCTGAGCCTGCTCGAGATGACCAGTCTGGCATCGGGGCCAAGATGCTGGAATCTGCCGCAACGGCCTTTGCCTCGATAGTAGTTTTGGGTACAGGCTTCGGACTTGGTGGTTACTTGTATCACAAATTCTACAAGTGGATGGTACTTCACAAAATGACAGGAGCATTCAAGCCTGGGGACCCGGTTCTCGAGCTAGCGGCCATTGGAAAGCAAATTCCCAATTCCATCACCTCTCGTCGAGGATCACAAGAAAATGACGACCACTGGATTCCACGAGATGAACAAGCGAAAATTGATCGAATCGTAGATGGAACCGAACGAGGCCACTACCACCTTCTCATCGGCGAAAAGGGAACAGGCAAGTCGAGTATGTTACTCGATGCCATGAAGAAGATAGATGGAGAAGGAATCAGCATGTTTGAGGCACATGCCGATTTGGAGATATTCAGAATTCGTCTTGGGAAAGCCTTGGATTTCGAATTCCACGAGGACTACATAGGATCATACTTTTCCGAACGAGGACCCAGGGACACGACTGCGCTACTCGATATCGAACGAGCCTTCAATAAACTTGAGAAAGTTGCTTTGAAGCGACGAAAACTTGTCGGACGTCCCCTAGTTGTCATCATCAATGCGATTCACTTGTTGAGGGATGATGAAGATGGGAGAGATTTACTTGAATTACTTCAACAGCGTGCCGAACAGTGGGCAGCATCTAACCTTGTGACTGTTGTTTTCAATAGTGATGACTACTGGATTTACGAACGTCTCAAGGTCCTTGCTACACGTATGGAAGTCACATCTGTCACAGATCTCCCAAAAGCTGAAGCTATGTCTGCGCTATCGAAGTATAGGCATAAATATTTCAAAGAGCAACCATCGTCGGAGATACTGACGGAGGTATACAATCGGGTCGGAGGGCGTCTGACATTTCTAAATCGAGTCGCCAAGTCAGAGGACATGTTAGAGACTTGTGATGCAATCATTGAAACGGAGCAACGATGGTTCCTAAATCAATGCTGGATTCTTGGCATGGAGATGGACGATGATGTTATGGACCAGCAAAAATATGCTGTAAGTTGCAATTCTCGCTCTCACACCTTAGGCTAGTCATCGTATAGCTTACTCCGTTGCTGACCACCATAATACGCGCAGTCAGCTGCGATGGTTCTTGCCCAAGCCCTTGTGAAAGCTGAGGACGAACTCCAAGCCTCGCCACATAAAGCTCCACATCAGATCCCTCAAATACCACTACACATCGCACGTCAAATCATGACACGAGCTGACTTCATTCAACAATATGATCATATAAACCTCTTCACCATAACCAGTACTGCCTTTGTCCGGGCAGACTCTGTGCCGATGCAACGTGCTTTCCGAGCCATCTGTTCCCAGCCTGGCTTTGACGAACATCTGGAGGGGACCCTGCAACGCATTAGCGATATCGAGTCTTTAGGACGTACCCGGGAAATCGTCGCTAAGGATTTGGTGTTGGGTGGGAAGTATAATATTGTCATGGGTAAAAAGTGGAATGGTACAACAGTCACCGAAGTGATATTGGAAGAGAAACCGAAAGACGACGAGCTATGATCAAGATGGGTTGGATATTGATTGTACGATTTTGTATAACATTGGTACGTGATACGATAGACCGAGAAAAGAAATGCTACCTTTATATAGATGTCATGGACGAATATTGCTGTATCGCTGTGTTTCCTCGATATGTCTTACCTCTCTATCCGAAGGGTGTAAAAAATTGCTTTTGTTGCGATGTGAGGCTCGACTAGGTACACGGCATGTCTCACTGAAAGCAGATCACATACGAATCTCAGACCGCGATACTTGTCATCAACATACAGAAGTTTGTGGCATACGCCGTTTGAGACAAAATCCAATCGTTCGTCGAGGGAAATCTCAGTTTGTTGGCGGCTGGTAAGTGCAATGCACAGTCATTCCATATGCTTACTGAAGAAATTAGAATAAATGTAGACGCCCTTGTTGCACAACTAGGACTACTGACGCACGTCAGTTGCTCTTGACACCTGTCGCTAGTCCTTTGTTGACTCCTTTTTGCACACATACACACACACGAGGTTGACAGACCAGGCTTCGTACTGTTGGTTACAAGTGTCAGGCTTTGCTACGTGGAAGCAAATGGCTAAGGTACTTTCTCTGAGAAAGTTAGATAAGAGGAGACCACCCAAGAACTACCAAGTGCGCCAGAAAGCAGCAGAAAATTGACAGCCAGCATGGGTGAGAAGAGTCTACTCCAGGGAGAGATAGTAGGGCCTAAATACTCTCAGGGGGAGAGAGCATTAAGCTCTACATCTAGGGATTCTTTCCGTTAAAACCCGAAGTCTGCAAGTTCTCAAAAGAATCAAGGTGGAAGAAGGAATGAAAGACCCTTCCTGGATCCAGGCCCGGCTGTACCTCTGATCAGACACGCGACACAAAAGAGCAAATACGAATCCTACACATCAACGGAGACTTCAGCATTCGCTTCGACATTGTTGATGACAGGGCACTCGAAGACATCTCTGATTTATGAGATAAGTAATCCTTTCCCGCCTCGAAGCTCGTGAAGTCAAATGGAAATTCAATTTGGTGTTAATGATAATACAAGGAAGAAAATAAAACGCCGACATATCCCCTTCCGCACTTCATGGGTATCGTATCCTACAATCTGCAATTTATCTCTGCGCCAAAAGCGAAAGTCCTGCCCTAAAGACTACTTCAGTGAGTGCAAGCAAAATCTCCTCCCCTCGCATCTTTGATGTTCGTAAGTCGTGATTAAAGTGCGTGATATGCTGACGCCCCGAATGTCTAGCCGGTACCAGTATCTGTCGACGTGCTTATGGCAAGCACATCCGAGAGATCCTGCTGAAAGTGGTAAAATTCGGGATCGCTAGCAAACCACTTACACCCGTTCTGTGCATGGACTGCTGGTCCATCTACTGGTGTCGATTTCCCGCGTTCTTCGCGTTCTGTGATTTCGATTCTTTATCATCCGACTTCCCACGTTTGTAAGTGGCATTTTTCCATTCTATACACGTGTCTATGTCTGCTTTCATATCGGTCTCGGTCCGGTCTCTTGTTAAATCTGGGAAGAGCTCACGAAGTTTCGCAGGCTCGAGAACATTTTCAACACTTCGGGGTATCGACCTGGTTGTTGCCAGCGGGGCCCTTGGTTCGGACGGCGATATTGTGTAGGAAATTGGAGACCCCATGTTTTGTTTCAGATGTCTTCTACTTCGCTTTCGCCGATGGTATCTCCCAGTTCTTGGCTTTAGACTACTCGTGGAGCTGGTGCTTGGTAACGGCGGCGACACTCTCGACCAGGCACGAGAACTTCACGATGGAGAGGTCAGATACTGATTACGAAGGACGTGACAGAGGATCTCACCTTTCTTGGACAGGCACGGCAGGATATGTACTACGACTTTCTGGCGTCTCAGTCAAGTTCCGCTCGAAGGCTGTTCGAAACGCGCCTCTCTCAGCAATGTCTTCGGTGTAGTCGGAATCAGTTTGGTTGTGATCTGCCTGAACGACACCGGAGCAGGTATTCCAACGAAGACGAGAGCCAACTACCCAGGGATTCTGGGAATTATCGACCTCCATATTCTACGAGAGCATCTAGGCAGCAATGCTTTCGGCAGCAATATGAAGACGAGGCTGTTCGGGCACCATTGTGGTTCTTCTTAGAGCTCGCCTTTTTGGATGATGCACGTTGGATATCCGTTGTTATATGGGCGTTCTCCAGCCGTCGATCGAAAACCCACCTGCAATAGCCAGCCCTGAACGCGATATGTGACACCTCATCCAACCTTTGTGCTGTACACATCACAAGGTGGTGACTGATAGTGGGCGGTCGTCACGCGTGTTGCCCCGGCATAAAATGGGCTACATTCCTGATTGCCATAACCAACATGAAATCACGGCGAAGAGTTCGACACCACTACGTGTATTGATACAAGGAAGTGCCATCACTACCAATTAATCCACGGCGCCTTACGTACTGTCTCGCGAAACTATTACATGTACGCCTTTGCCGCAGTCCTCCACCAAAGGCATTCGAATACGTTCATCTGGCTGCTGTGAAGGGGATATCCTAGTAACTCTCACCGAACATACTCAAGCGATCAAGGAGTGGCGCAAGCCTGTGGTTCGGAAGTCACAGGTGAGATCCGCAAAAGAAAATTCAACGCCACCAAACATCGCAAGTCAGCCTTTCCTCCATGGCGAGTGAGCAATATCAAGGGGTCATTACTTCTTTATGCTCGCGTCTTTTCCGTTCATGACGAACCGTGAACATCTACTCTACTTACGCTGTCTACTACGTCAACCACATTTCTAGCCCTAATAAGGCAGGCACACTCCTAGCTACTAAAACCAATCGCTAACACTCTCAAAATGTCTATTTTCTCAGCGTGCATTAAAAGTTATCGACGATCTTCCCGCATCGGGCAGCACGTGCAATTGCCTCGCAGGCAGGCAGCCGGTTCGCAAAACGCCTCGCTTAACTTTTGTTACCGACCCTGATCACCTCACCGAAGAATAGATTACTTCGCCTGATGAGCTCCGATCAACTGATAGAATTATACAGCAAAGGCTTGCACTTCAATTGAGAGTTGGGAAATGCGCCCGGTGGAGGTTGTGGTTTAGATGACGGTTTGCCTACTGATATGTCTGCCTTATGCACTCGCCCAAAGGGCGCTCGCTTATGGGTGGGCTTTCTTTAAGTCTGACGGAGATGGATGGAGGGCCTCTACTGACTGTCGAAAAGATTGGGAAATATTGGACTTCGAAAGTGTTGGAGAGCAGCGCTCTCCGTCTTTTATGGTTCCTCTCTATTTTCAGTACAATAAGCGCGATCCAATTACTAGCTACAGCTCAAGTAAGTTTCCCGTGCGATTCGCACACCTTTTGGCCGTTCGAGCGATGTACAACCTTGCCATGAAAGAGGAAACAGATTCTTTCCCAGTTGGCTGAAATAATTTTCGACTCAATCCTTCAATACCGATTTCGATATGTCGCATCTCAACCAAGGCGAGCGAGCGACCAGTCTTTTGACACAGGCATGACAGACACGTATCACTTCCTTTCTTCTCACGCCTCAAACCCAGACCAATTTCGCGAGGACAGTAAGCAGCATATAAGGCGGACGATGAATCTTCTACATCAACCCGACGGCCGCGTATAAGCCACGTGGTTCCTGATTTCCTTCTTCTTTTCTTCTGTAGAATGACTGGGTATTTATACCATGCGGTATCACTCGTGTTATCGCTTCATGAAGCCTTATATCTCGCTGGGAGCGAGTGAGAGATGATTTCGCACGGCGGATTCTGAAGTCTCATTTGGTGCTTCTAATCGTTTGCTTTGGAGGGGGGCTTTACGGGTTGAGGCGTATATGAAAAATATTTTGATGATTGATAAGAATTGCGTTTCCCGCGGCGAGTGTAAGGTTGGTGGCTTTGGGGTAATCTGCAACAACAACACAATAACAACAATACGATCTCGTGATATCCTTCCCACTGATTGAGGTTTTCGAGTGGAGAGAACGTTTGGAATAGGTTTCTTGACTAGATCGTCTATGTAACCGTTCATGCTAAACGCTCTTCAGAAAGAGTAGATCTACTACCTCCCCTCTCCTAGACCGCCAAAATCAACCGTAGATACATAGAGTAACAAGTTACTTTACGCTTGACAGCAACCCGCGAACCTCTTTCTGCAATATAGACAGCTGACGCCATATGAAACGCCGTTATGGTCCGCGAGCGGTGGGGAGATTAGGAGTATTACATTACTTCTCTGCCGCAAATGCAGTGTACTAGGCTAAGCTTTTTCGTGAGGATGATGTTCGCTGGGGGGGTGATGAGGGGTACTTTGTAAGTCGTATCTCACAGACCTCGTCCAGTCCTGAAAATCACAACAATCTTTTCGAATCAAGATTACTCAAATCGTGATTCGAAAATTGAAAATGTCATCTAATAGCTAGACGGAATAGATACCCAATCGCCCTTTGTTTCTTTCTAGAATTCTAGAAGATATAAGCTAAGGGTACCTTGAGTTGCTGATTTGGTAGGTCTTGCTTTAATTGAAACTACCTCATCCAGAGCTAGAGAACAAATTGTAGATCCGTGGAATGTGATGGATTGGGAGATTTTCGGCGTTATTAGAACGTTGAGCGGGGTTCAGGATAGAGATTTTAAGATGATGTGTTTATATTCGTATGGATATTTAAGCAGGCAATTCGCACCTATGCTAGCTGCCAACTCCCTCCTTGTATCAGGGGTTTGTTCCTCGTTGCTTGACTTTTTGCTTTCAGAATATAATGCATGATAGCTGTACCCACCAAATACAAAGATTTAAAAATGTTCGCGTCCTACGTGTACGTGTGTGTGAAGATGAAGAAGTACCTAAAGGAGTAGACAGCCTACCTAAGAGGTCGAGTACACTTAAGCTTTGCTGCTGCTTGGTGACCGCCGGAAGGGTATTAGGGAATAAAGACTAGATGATGATGCTCTTATGTACAGAGTACTAGAATTTTACAGAGCTCAGAACTACGAGAGAAAAAAGAGACTTCTTTAGATAAAAGTCCCGTCTCTCTTCTCCCTCTAGTTTCTTGCACACTCTCCTTCCTTAACCCGGCTCCCTTTTATCTCCTATCAGCATTCATAGCTCTACTTTTCCTGTATACATGCCTTTCACCTACGTCGGTCGATGGAAGGAAGTCGAATCTCAGGGATTATAGGAAGAAGGACCTCGAGGACAGTCAAGAGGAGTATAAGACTCCTAAGCTAGATCGCCAACAGAATCTAGAACGGGGTGGGTTCCCTTAGCCGAGATTTATGAATTGCGGCCTGTTGTGCGGGTTCTCGAGTGCAACGACTACGATTGATACATCAAATCTTAGCTCTGGAAAGTTTTTGCTTCTCGGGAGCGCACTCTCAAGTTCGTAGCAGACTCCACGTCCTGGTGTCGAATCGTTTCCCACCATTTGTAGAGCTGGAGAATCACGAATCGTAATTCCTGATGGCGATTTATGAGTATATCATATCTTTAACAGACGCTCGTCTGGTGGGGCTAGAGGTCTATTCTTTTCCATTTTTAGGCGACGAGACGGGGTCTCACTCTCCGTGAGAAGAGACAGAGTCGTGATAAATCTGTGGGTTTTCATGCTTTGGCAAAATGATAGTCCAAGTAGCGAACCGATACAATTCAATCATAGGAGGAGTCTTAGGGACCTATTGAAGAGCTTCTAGAGTGCCTCCGTTCTCGCTATGTATTCTCCCTATACAACTTTGAGTCGAACTAGAACTTATCACGCTTGTGGCTATCGTGCAAGATCAGAGATGGAGACGTAAATATGCAGAGGGAAAAGTATATGTAAACATGGAATTCATGGTTCTGTCATCCTACGAAAAAGATATCTCTTCGGCAGTGTACTAGGGAAATACTTGGGCGAATAAGTTTACCAGGAATACTGGAAAGGCAAATAGCAACTATGGGCCTCATGAGATCGAGATAAAGTGAAGAATAAAAGACGGTGTAACTCCTTAAAATCATCTATAGAAAGACACCTTCGCATAAGTACTTCCCTACGCACCGCACCACAGTACCTTGGTCTGGGGGTAAAATTTAGACGAACAAGGCAGTACTGTAAAGTCAAATGTTATTCAATCACTTAATGAGCTCGAGACAGAGTCATGTACATAAGGCAATGAAATTTCCTGAAATGACTCTTGAAAAGATACCTGAATCCTGAATCGCTTAAATATTACCCTACCTGCCTTCTAACCACACCGGAGGGTTGAAACAAGGACGTGCACGGCAATTGACCCGAGCCACGGCATGAACGCAGCAGCAAAAAATCTTGATCAGACGTCAACAAAGGAAGAGTAAAGGAGAACGGACATTAAATCCAAAAGAAAGATACACCTAGTCCAGCTTGAACCAACGATGTTGAAAGCCATCAACATGGCAAAAAGTTCGGTACTGGCTCCTGCGGATTCAGCAGCTACCTACGTCTTTCACAGGGTGCCAAGTTCTCTAACCCGCATTCCCTCCCAATAGAGAGACTTCGCACCTCGACATGGGGGCTCAACCGACTGTGGGTCTGTTGCCGAGAGAAAAAGTGCTGTTTGAATTTATATATCGTGAAAAAAGGGGGGCATGGGACGTGCTAAGGCGCTGTGTGCCGAGCTCGAAAAACTTTGGGAAAGTGGAGAGAAAATGTGAGTCCCGCGCCGCAGATACAAATATACCTTGCCTTCAAGTCCCTTTTCCTTCTGAAAATTGAAGATTCCAACTTCTGATTAAGTAGTGGACATCGAGGGGATTTGACCTGAAGATTTATTTGCTTGTTCCGCATCTGAAGCGGCTTTGGCGGATGCGTATCTCCACTGGCTAATATTTTGTGCTAAACACGTCTGAGCGTTCTTGCTTTCTGGTTAGCTCTAGGTATCGGGCTTTCGTTGGCACGATCTGCTGGGTCTGTTGGCCAACTGCCTAAGCGAGTCTGTCGCGACCAGTGTAGAAATACTGTCGCCACATTTTAGTACGATATCTGGTAAGTAGTGAAGGTATCACCAACTACGGGAATAGCACCCGAAGCCACGACAGCTCCCATAGCCCATGACATCACACTCCATCCGAATGTCTCTTTCATGTATCCTGAAATGATAGGTCCGAATAGAGTACCTGCTGCCATAGCGCAAGTGAAGAGTCCATATGATTGCGCATACGCCCCCGCATCGCCATTAGCATCCATAGTATCGACAACATATGAGAGGTCTGCTGCTAAGGGCGAGATGATGAGTGGTAAAGTTGTGCCTTGAGGTAATTTTAAAAGTTAGCCATCATTTCAATTGAGAAACGAAAGTCTTCCAAAAATGAGTTAAAGAAACATACCTGTGAGCCCAAGGAGAACGAATAGAAGCCATATATGCCCCGTCGAATCTTCACGAACGAATTGAAGGAGTACCATTGGAATAGCAGTCAAGATACACCCCAAGAGTGCAGGTAATCTAGGGCCAATCGAGTCCGAAATGGTCCCAGCAAAGGGGCCTAGGAAGGCGTTCGGGATGCCAATTGCAAGATAACAACACGCAATCCGCAGCGATGTCCAACCAAAAGTTTTTTCGAGATATGTAGGTAGAACTGCATCAAACATAGCAAGAATGACGATATGGACGAAGACCCCATAGATAGCTGTCGCGACTCGGGGATTCGATAGCAAATTGAAAGTCTGCCAACTTCCCACCTGCGGCGTCGACGTTTTGAGAAGAGACTCTTCCGGAATTGATGGAAGTAACCGTGTTTGCTCACTAGCAATTGCATGGCTTTCCCTCAAGGCTCTTGCTGTACCTTTCTCGATCATGAGAAGACGTAGCAAGATGTCTATAAATACAACACCCCCGATGAAAGCTATTACAGCCATGTACCCTAGAGAGTTAAAAATGAGACTTCCAATAGGTGGCCCCATCAATACACCAAGGCTCATGGTGGAGAGAGCGTACCCCATGTAATGACCAATATCTTTCGGATCTACTGTATCGGCAACAAGTGCGAGACCCACAGTAAACACAACTGAAGCTGGTCAACGAGTATACCATGGAAAAGTGTGGGCAGAATATTCACCTGCGGCAGAGACCCCCTGAAGAATTCTGCTAACGAACAGCATCCAAATGTTGTCGGTCAATGCCAGTGTTATTACAGCGCCTGCGAGAGAAAGAAGACCGCATGTATAGGTAGACTTTCTCGACCGATTGCTATCGGAGATCCACCCCACCATCGCTGTATCGAGTCAATTAAGCAGAAGTAGCTTTCCTGATGATATAGTGCTTACGTGATCCAATGAGGACTAGAGCACCATATATTCCAAGAAGACTAGAAGTCCAAGTTTGGACTGAACGGACTAGTCAGCAATGCTAGGTCGAAGTCAAAGGATCGCCAAATCCTTACCAGAATGCGGTTTGATGCCATATCGATCTTGTAGCATCGTAGGTAAAATCGGGACAAACTAACGTAACAATGTCAGAATCATAGTAGGGGACACGATGAGATGCCCACAATAGAGTACACAAATCCATCCTAAGCAATAATTGTCAGCGGGTCCTTGAGGGAGCTGCTTCAAATTGACCGAGAACTTACGGTGAAAGTTGCAGCAAATATAGCAAATAAAATTACATGCTGCGAGGAACGAAAATTAAGCAGGAATGGTAGTCTTGTTTTGACCGAAGGTAAGAGAGATTCTAAATCCATGATGTTTCTGCTAATAATGTTGGAATTACCTCGACGGACTGCCAGAAACCTAAGAACTACTTAAAATAAAGGCGTCGTACTGCGATGTGGGGGAGCTTTCATCAGATCCGTAAAATGACACCGTTCTGAAGATTGTGTTACATGTCATGGCCCTCTTCTCCCCAAAGATCATGTGGGGTGGAGCACCCGATGACCAGATTAGGCAAAAAGTTCCATGGCTCAGCCCACTGTCCAAGGTTGATTCTGCAATCGAGTTCTAGACGTTCTACCAGAGCATCAATGGCACCGAGAAGTCACACTATTGCTGAAAAGCTCCTCGGCGATTCTTGGAGTTTCCATATATAAGTCCCATTGTCGATGGCTCCTGTCTGTTTTCCGGAGAAATGAAGGGCAACTTTCTATTTATATCCCATTTTGGTTGAGAGTGTCCAGGTCCCAGACACAATGTTACCTCCAACCTCGGATACCATGTTCGCGTCAGGTACTCCGGAAACCGTCCCGGGACTCTAGCTCGTCATTGAGAGGTTGTTGCAAATTCTTCGAAGATTCCCGAAGTCTGCGAAAAGGCTATCATATATGCAAGTAGCGCGGAATAATGGATGACAACTTCAGTATCTCTTTTCACCCAGCTTCAGATATTGCACGAAGATATCAGCAAGGATATGATCCCATCCATGTCGAATTGGAGTTGATTTAAAGTTGCGGACCAGCTTCCGGTATTATGTAAGCCAAAGTAAGCCAACCCCCCAGAGCCGCAGTGCAGGTACGAGATTACCTCCAACTACCTTCCTCACCTCTCGTTTCTTACCTCCAAGATTTGTGGTCTTCTACAACTATCATCGCTGTTTAGCCTTCGAGGATGCTTATACGACAGTCTTATCCTCATTATATTGGCTGCGGCACTCCCGCCCCCTTCTCTCTTTTCTCCTCGTGGATGGAATGTTGACCGCTACAGCCATTCAAGAGGCCGAGCCCACATTGCCTCGTGCACTGAAGGTCGACGAATCATGAAAGCCAATTGCCACACTTCGTGCCAGTCTTGGGACTGTGATTCCCGGGAAGAGGCAGCAATGGGCGCCGGAATCGACATGAAGATGCTTCTCGAAATCTCTTCAATACCCTTGATATTACGATTACTATCCACGCGCGGCTTTACTTTCTACTGGTTCTTACTAGACCATCCATAGAGATTCACACAACAGTTCTCGCATGAGTATGCACTTACCTCGACCACTTTCTCTGCCGCCGTCCGCATCTTATCACAATTGGGCAGGAAGCAGCCACCCTCGCACCATGGTTATCTGGCCTCCGATCATCGATCGAGTCCCAGATCTTCACGCATCATCCCGAATCCTAGAAAACATGTCTCCCAGGGCACATACAGATAAGCAATCCGGCATTGAAGGAACAAACTGTATTCTACAATTCATTGCTGAATACTTCAGATGATATGGGCACTTTTATTGAGATGAAGAGCATTGCCCGCCATGGTCTACACTATATGAAAGGAGCGGCATTTCCTTCGAGCCAGCAAATAATTGCAGCTTGCCGGGAATACCCACATGCCCGGTTACAGGAACTTTTGGTCCCTAGGAATATGCGAACGCATTGGTTAGCAGACGCCTTATAGTTACATGCCCAAGTACTGTACATCATGCGACTGCAGGGATTTATTGCAGCAAGAACGGTTTGCATGTGCTTTCCGGATTCTTTACAGCGCTATGTCAAATCGACAACCATCACCACACAGTCAGCCAACTTCCCTCTTTCGTCTTGTGCATCAGAGCTCCATCCTGCGTTCTCGCCTTGCATCACTTTCACACGTATCCGTATCTACTATCATTCCACTGCTGGTATTCGTGCTGCACAATGCTGTCAACCGTCTTGTTATCTATCGCTCTTGGATATAAGGTCTTCATAGTTTTCCTGTCTTCTCGTGGGCATCTATTCGCAACCCTCTTTCTAGCTAGGTCATCCGAGACTCAATGCCTTCATTACTCCCATCAACCGACCTTCAGAAAAGAGTTCCTTTCAATCGCCCTACTCTGCTCGGCGGGGAAATTGAAAATGTCAGAGATGCAACAACGAAAGGCAGTCTCGGTGGCAATGGAGAGTTCACTCAGCTTTGCCAAGACTGGATAGCCCAGCTCATGGGTCGCGGGAAAACATTTCTCACAACTTCATGCACATCAGCTCTGGAGATGGCAGCAATCATATTGAACGTCAAACCAGGCGACGAAGTTATCGTTCCAAGTTATACCTATGTTTCTACAATCAATGCTTGGTTATTACGAGGTGCAACTC
The DNA here is from genome assembly GCA_003988945.1 of Chaetoscypha palmicola. Lineage (NCBI taxonomy): Eukaryota > Fungi > Ascomycota > Leotiomycetes > Helotiales > Helotiaceae > Chaetoscypha > Chaetoscypha palmicola. Next base: position 71,921 of record QYAH01000003.1, on the reverse strand, counting down.
TCGTCTACGTTGACGTAGATCCACACACAATGAACATCGACCACAGACTCATCGAGGCAGCAATTACAAAGAAGACGAGAGCGATTGTGGTTGTTCATTACGCTGGGATCGCTTGCGAAATGGATAGCATCATGTCTATAGGGCATGCCCACAATCTGTTCGTCGTCGAAGACGCTGCACAAGCTTTGACATCTAGATATCAATCACGGAGCCTAGGTTCTATTGGTGATATTGGCTGCTTCAGTTTCCATGAAACCAAAAACTTTACCTCGGGGGGGCAAGGTGGCGCCATATCAATCAACAACGAGTCCCTCTTTTCAAGGGCAGAGGTCGTTTACGATAATGGGACCAATCGACTAGAATTTCTTCGTGGGTTGGTTGATCATTACCACTGGGAGGATATCGGATCCAACTTCTTCATGTCCGAAGTTCAGGCTGCATATCTATGGGCTCAGCTTGAGAGGGCGGAAGTGATTCAAAAGAAGAGGCTGAGATTCTGGTCGAGATACGCTCGATATCTACAGCCTCTAGTCGACCAGGGGCAGATCGCCATACCATCGATTCCAACTACCTGTACCCACAATGCACACATATTCTTTCTCAAGCTACAGTCTTTGGAGCAACGCAAAAAGTTTGTCTTGTTTATGGAAGGGAAAGGGATTGTTGTCACGGCACATTTTGTGCCACTCCACTCTCGGCCGATCGGACTCGAATCGGGTCGCTTCGTGGGCCAGGACAGGTTCACGACTGCCGACAGCCAGCGGATCGCAAGACTGCCACTGCATTACAATATGAGCCTAGAAGAGCAAGACACTGTTATAAGAGCTTGTCTTGCATTCTTCGGAAGCAGATAATGTGAAGTGCGATGAACTACCAATCCGGACCTACCAGTGATTTCCCCTTCATGCATAGTGCGTACAGCCGGCGCTTATTACGCTCTGGCGCGGATAATCAAAATCAAAATTCTCAACTTCTTACTGTCATCTTTTATTCTGCTATTCTCTGTCAAACAAAGTGCCCATGCTCTGTTACATCTAAGCAAAGATATACACGGAGTTTGTTGACAATAATACCCGTTAATTGCAATAAATGACGCCACACTAAGTGGAACATGAATCAACTAGGATTCGGGATGCCGCATCAAAGGATTGTGACGTGCCCCATTCATTGGTAACGGAGATAAACACCAGAAGGGTCATAATCGCAAAGAGCTCGGGGAACCAGGGTTGAAACTCCTGAGAACCATGGACTACGGTTGAAGAGGCGGGTACCCATCTCTCGGTATTGGCGCAAGATTAGAAAATTGGTTGAGGTGGCTTTAATGGATCCAACATCGGGCTGCTGCATGTCTCGAGCATTGCTACCTGTACCTCACGCGCCACCAACAGTCTGGAAGACTTGTACTCAACAGACTCCTGCTATAAGTGCCTTTATCTTATCAACACCCTCGTGCCCCTCATCTTTTCGTCTACGTGTAGCCCACCAATATGACGGCACCACCCTTTCACCTCACCGACGTTGATCGAGCAACACTTGCAATGACAGACGAGGCATTTATTCCCGATACTTGGCAAGACGTCAAAAATGCAATAGGTACCACTGCGATTTTCAACAACGCCTCCGCTGATAATGTCGTGCTAACTGCCATGTGAGTAGCGGCTCGAGATCTTTCCACTCTGCCTCGGAAGCCTTCCGTTCTGCGCCGATACATTACCTGGTCACAAGAGATCACAAGCGAGTTTGGTTCAATTGCTGAATTCCTCTTACAAAAGAGACTTGAATGGAACCAACTACAGGATGATTCTATATTCATGCAAGAAGCAAACTTGAACGAGCCATTCGCCGAAGCGTTGAACTACAAGATTTTGTATAACGATTGGCCTTATGGTCTAACTTCTGATATCACGCATCTTGTCGTTTGGTCGAAGATACCACTGAGAATCAGCTCGGAAAGTGGCGAGCTGTTGAACGAGTCGAGAAAAGCAGTGGAGGACTTTGTTGATAAGACATTCTCGCAACGGATGAAGCAGGAGGGAGTCAAACATGATTGTGTGATGTGGTTCAAGAACATTCCTAAGTTACAAAGTGTCGGAGCATTAGAACATTTTCATGTTATCCTGAGAGGGGCTCCACCGGAGATGCTGGAAGAATGGACAGGCGGTGATATACCGCTGTACCAAAGGTGAAGAACCGATATTAGCAGAATATTTCACGGAATTATGCCGTAACGCTTTTCGTGACGGGTTCGTTGAGCACATAACAGCTCAAGATTGGTATGCATTACAGCACTTACCTTCAGGAGATCCAGACAATTGAAGGAATGCCATCCTGGATTAGTTACAGTAATCCAGATCTAAATATCAATCCGGCAGTTTCAACACTGAGCCCGTTGTTTTGCTCCACTTTCGTCTCCAAACTTGACGTGATCGTGATTCCAAACGTTTCAGCATGAAGTTCCCAACGACATTAGGCCTGAACGCTTCAAGCCATTGATCACAGCATCCGGAGCTCCTCGAATCCCTGCCCACCTGTACCACCTCAGAACCAAGACTTTCGTCTCCAACCGCCATCGACGGATGCGAGAAAGCCGTATCCACCCCTTGCTCCGATTGTACCACACATCGGTACACATCACACCAATCACACCAAGCTCCACAAGGAGCACGACAGTACACATTCACACCATTTGAAATTTCACCATTGCGGAGTACAAAAGCCTGGGACCTTGCCTCGTGTTTATGTGAACACCACCTTCGCATGCGTCTGTCAAGCACACTGACTTTTACACAAACACAACTTTCGAGGCAAACCTTTGAAGGGACGCAGCGATAACGTTCTCGTGGCTTGAGCATGATGATGGACCATAAGGTGAACTTGTGTGGTACATTGAGGCCAAAACCTGAATGTGTTTCTCGTGTGGGTTACTTCGCTTCCGCTCCTCCAGCGATGAGACTGATATCAATTCTAGCTACACGAAGTCCTGATCACGCTAGCGGCGGCTGTCAAGGAAAAGGAACCCGGTTGTCTTTCGTATCAGATTTGGGAGTTCAAGGCTGCCGATGATAAGATTGGCTTTGTTTTGATTGAGACGTGAGTTCTGTGTTCAGCCAACGAGTGGAAGGTTTTACAGGTGAACCCGCCACGGGAGATGCTAACTATCTATGAACAGATGGGCCAGTGAAGATGTATTCAAGAAACATCATGAGAAAGACCACTTGATACGGGCGGTTCGAATCATCAAGGACGAGGAATTATTGACTGAGCCGGAGGAGGACCGATTCTTGGAGTTTTCAGGAGGATGGATGGCAAGATGAGATATCAGCAGTTTAAGGATGAAGCTCAATAGGCTCAGTTGTCTGCTCTAGCCAAAGCACTACCGTGTCACTGAAGCTCATTTTCACATCTTCTGGCCTAAGCATGTGCTTCGTGAATATTGCCCTTGTGAAGTTTTAAGGACTATATCGTATCTGCGGTACAAGATCATGCTGGCTGAAGTTTGATCCTAGACTTAGAATTAGTACATATGTGATCAAGCTCACTAGTCCATGTGCACACGGTAACATTTGTTTGTGTATTGAGAGAACTTCCGATCTAAAACCACTAAAGTGGAAAGTTAGACGACTCTGTTATCAACCATTCATGATAGACGACGCGGGGTCTTAGAATTATTCTTGCTCCAACTCCGTAATGATGAAAATCAACAGAATATTGTCTAAAATAGGTAACTATATCACATTGTGTTAACAAAGCGGAAGGGATGACCGCAGTAGCACAACACAAACCACTTGCCTGATCACGGTGTCACATCTCGCGATCGTATGTGCTGCTCGAGACGAAGATGCTTGACCTCCTCTCAGTCGTATCCCTTGAAATGCGTTCTAGAGCAGCTCCTGACATTGTCGAATACGTCACGGTGACCTGAGTCCGGGAAAGCCAAATTTAGGGGCAGGTTTATCGAGCCTGCGACGGAGCCCGCGATAATCTTCACAACCTCCTTCCTCAACACATGCTCTATCATTACAATCTTCGAATCGAAGTATCGAAACTATATAATAAGGTGAAATCCACAGTTTGGTATCTGGCATCGAGCATCATGATCGCGAGATCACATGATTGTCAGCTCATACTCAACAATTTCGTCATAGTCTGCTCTACATTTCTGGATTCTCGAAGCCGCGTAGAGGTTCCAAAAGTTCCGACCTTCGATCTGTCATTGTCGCTAAGGAGATATATTTCATAAAAGCACGTAAGTACTCGTAGCACAAAATAGAAGGTGTTTTAAATGATGGATGACCGATATGAACCTGCTATGCAATAGCCTTTATGACTTCGTCAATCCTCATAGAAATGAACCGTCTTCTAATATCTAGCACATAATAGCAATTCCATGCTTGCTGCAGTTGCCTTTGGGTGAGGACCCACTTTTGAGCACGGTCCAGCACGCGTCTCTCAAAGTCTCTTCCGTGGGTTGCGACGCGACTTCATCGTTACGTCCTTTCTCCTTCTCTTAACATGCTCTTATGGTACTCTTCAGCCAATTTCAGACTCAAACGTTGCTATGGCTCTTCCCTGATCATGCTTCCAGGAAATTGTGGTACACGTGATGATATAGCGTTGTTCCGACACGGAAACATCACGATGTCGACCGGGAGCGGTGTGGGTATCGGCACACCTTTCCGACAATTCTATCCGCCTCCTAATTTCTCTATGGACGTCCGTCTCAAAGACCTCGAGCTTTGCTGTTCGTGAAGCGTGGGGCCCTTGAACAAGTGACCGTACTTCGTCGTTCGGTACCCGTCGGTGCAGTGAAATTTTCCCACAAGGTTAGGTTTGTGACATTTCTTCAACTATTCTCGAACGCCTTTTCTGTTTACTTCTAGTATGATTGTGATAGCCAGGTGAAGTCGGCAAAACCATGATTTATAACATTTCTTTCTACCTGAAACTTATCTTTATCTATTCTCTCGTTGAATATGCCAAGCAGTAACGAAAAGAACTTCGGGAATGAAGAAGACTCGTCAGCCTCGCTATCTCCACCCACATGTCGAAGTCAAGCTCCAGATGTCCCCCAATCGATTATTACCATTCCAGATGCGTGTAACGACTTTTATACCCAATGCGAACGAATTGACACAACTCGAGAAACAACGGCAACCCAATGTGCCCACACAGAGAGCGATATCGAAAAATGCTTGGAAGAGCCAGAAGTTAGAGCTTATGCGGAGGCAGAAGCCAACGACGGTCCAATACGACCGCCGTCGTCAATAACAGAAGTTTATGATCCAAACCTTGTCACTTGGGAAGGCGATGATGATCCTGATATGCCTCAAAATTGGAAAAGATCTCGGAAGTGGTGGGCCATTGCACTTGGTACATCTCGAAATCCGTCCCTCAGACCTAAGACAGTACTGACACTTCGCAGTCTCTGCTTTTACATTCATGTCCCCAGTATCTTCCTCTATTCTTGCTCCCAGCTTGGGCCAAATAGGCGAGGACCTCAATATCGAGAGCGCTAGTGTGGAGTCCCTCACTCTTTCTATCTTTGTGCTTGGATTTGCATTCGGACCTCTTATCCTGGCCCCTCTCTCGGAAATGTACGGTCGAGCACCAGTCCTCCAAGCTTCCAATCTTCTTTTCATAGTTTTCAATCTCGCTTGTGGGTTTGCAAACACAACTGCACAACTCATTATTTTCCGACTACTGGCTGGATTAGGTGGATCAGCTCCATTGGCATTGGGCAGTGGCGTGCTCTCTGATCTATTCAATGCCGACGAGAGAGGATTGGCCGTCAGTATCTACAGTTTCTTTCCTATCCTTGGACCAGCAATCGGGCCTATATGTGGTGGCTTCATTACAGAATATAGCACTTGGCGTTGGGGATTCTGGGGAACAACGATTTTAGGTTTTCCGATCCTTATTGCGGGCACTTTTTATTTAGAAGAGACATACCCTCCGGTCCTTCTATTTCGAAAGAAACAGCGACTTATGAAAGAGACCGGCAATTTAAATTTATTTACGAAGTATGATAAGCCAGACATGACTTTGGCAGCCGAATTGGGAGACGCGGTTATGAGACCACTGAAACTCATGACTACCCAAATCCTGATATTGGTGATGGGGCTGTATAATGCTTATCTTTATGGACTAATGTACATCGTGTTAGTATCGTATCCTACCCTTTGGAGAAAGCAGTATGGAGAGCGCATTAGTATCGCGGGTCTAAACTACATCACCCTTGGGATCGGCTATTGTCTTGGTATTCAGGTAAGTGACAACCATGAAGTGACTTCACTAGCTGACTTGACCAATCACTCTAGCTATCATCATACTTCCAGGACAAGCTCTACCGTATCCTCAAAACCAGAAATGGCGGCATCGGTCTTCCCGAATTCCGCGCGCCACTCATGATTCCAACAGCAATCCTTCTGCCTACAGGGCTCTTCATCTACGGCTGGACAGCAGAATACAAAACCCACTGGATATTTCCCAGCATCGGCGCCGTTCTCTTCGCAGCCGCAATCAGTCTGTCCCACCAGCCCTCACATCTCTCATCTACTAACGATCTTCAAAGTGATAGGATTCAACGCCCTGATAACCTACATAGTAGACTCCTACCCCACCTACGCCGCCTCTGCCATTGCCGCATCATCACTTCTTCGCTCCCTCGCAGCTTTTGGGTTTCCGCTGTTCGCGTCGACTATGTATGATAAATTGGGTTATGGATGGGGAAATTCTTTGTTGGCTTTTGTTGCGTTGGTGATTGGGGGCCCGGCGCCGATTTGTTTGTGGCTTTGGGGTGGGAAGCTGAGGGCGAGAAGTCGGTTCGCTGCTGACTAGAGTGATTGACAGGGAGGATGGGAAGTGGGGAGAAAGGATAAATGGGAACTCAAAAGGAGGGATTGTTAGATTGAAAATTGATTATGTACATATACGATGTTCGTTTGGAAATTTGTTTTGGCGCGGGACTAAAATTGGGTAGAGCATAAATGGGTTTGGTCGTCTATAAAATATGTCTACTGAGTCCTTTGCATGGATCTCCGCGATGTTTGCACAGGAAGATATGGTAAGTTATCGAATTCAAATTGACTTGTACTATGCTTCGTCGTACAACCCTCATAACTCGTAGAGCGCATGATCTGATCTATCGGACAGGACAGACTTGGAAGAATCTTAATGAGTCTGAAGAACGAAGGGTATGATCGGACTTATCACGTATGAGGAAGTAGGTACAAAGGCTTAAATTATACCTTTTCCCTCTCTTTGGAAAGCCTAGTCCGTCAGCAGTGCAGACTCCAAATAGCCAACGTCGCAGCGAATCGATTTAGAAGGAAGTGCCCCAAGGTTTTCTCACGATGACTAAATCCGAAGAAGGGCTCGGCTCGCCAGTGGTTGAATCAGTACACTATTTTTCTAACATCTAAGCACCAACAACAACCTCCTTGACGCCCTCAACCACTTTCTCCACAGGTGGCACAATTGTCTCCTTGGTGTCCTCTTTGATGTCCTCTTTGATGTCCCCCTCCTTATTAATAGTAATATCACCATTTGCATCACCGAATTTCTCCTTCAACACCTCGTACGCGAATTGCCTTGAGGGATGGCCAGCTGGTGTTAATGGCTGGCCAGGTGTACCGAGGAGGTTTTCGCGGTAGGTGCCACCTGGAACGGTGTAGTCGTCCCACATGAGGCCGCGTTTCTGGAGGACGGGAACGAGGAGTTCCACGAGGTCTTCGTAGGATTCGGGGTTGGATACATCTTGATCATTGTTAGCGATGGGAGTAAGCGAAAGAGTAGAAATGAGAGACTTACAAGCAACGTTAAATCCATCCACATCACCATTATTAACCCAATCTTCGAAAACATCCGCAACCATCTCAGGCGTACCCACAGGCATAGGACCAAAGCCACAAAAAGCCATCTTCTCGCCTAACATTCTAGGCGTGATATTCTGGCCCTCGAAACGTTTCAACATGTTAATCATAGCATGGATAGCATTATCTGATTTCTCAATCATAGAGACATTGAATGGCTCATCGATTGGGAAACTACGGAGGTCGCAATTGAGATACTGGGAAAGCTTTGCCATGCCGCCTTCCCAGTCGGCGGCGGCCTTGTAGCGCTCGTATTTGGCTTGTGCTTCTTCGAGTGTGCGGCCGAGGATAGGGGTGATATGAGGAAAGATCTTAACGTGTTGGGGATCGCGGCCGTTGGCTGCTGCTGCCGCGCGGACTTCGCGAACATAGCCAATTGTGTCTGTGGGTTTGCCACCGCCGACGAAGATTGCTTCTGCGTGGGCTGCTGCGAATGCTTTTCCGGCTGGAGAAGCACCTGCTTGGAAGATGACGGGCGTTCGTTGAGGAGATGGATGTGCTGGGGCGATCGCGGATGTCTTGTGGTGTTTACCGTTGAAGTTTATTTTGTGTATTTTTTTAGCGTCATATGCGACTCCTGTTTCTTTGTTGAACTGTTTTGAAGAGTCTTCCCACGATCCTTCCCATAACCTGTACGTGTCAGTCTTCCCAACAAGAAGTTTCTCATTCCGGAGCCGATTGGGCGGAAACTAGGTAGATTGTAAACTTACGAATAACACAATTCCATATATTCGGCTGCTTTCTCGTATCTTTTGTCATGAGCTGTGACCTTGTCGAATCCATTGGCTTTTGCGGACGACGTCGAGTAACTGGTAACGACGTTCCAGGCAACTCTGCCTTTTGTGGCGTGATCGAGGGTTGAGTATGTTCTCGCAAGAACGAAAGGCTACTCAAAATTAGACAAACCAGCCACGGCACCGCAGGTTGCTTACGTTGATATAAGAAGTGCTTCCCGTGATTCCGAAGCACACCGATTTTGTAACAGAAGCCATGGCTGACACGAAAACAATGGGATCCATCTGAGCACAATTCGATCCTGCTTTGAATTGGGCATCGAATTGACCAGGAAATGCATCATCTACACCGTATACATCTGCGAAGAAGATTCCCGTGATCTTTCCTTTCTCTGCCAGCTTTGCCAGCCAGATATAATAGTCAAGACTATCCTTTTTGGTGGTATTGTCGTTGTCGACCCTAAATCGTCCATCAGTAAATGTGCAGAATTCACAGGTCTTGTACTCACTTCCACATGCCAACACCCATATGAGCGCTGTTGCACGTCATGTCAAAGAAATTGAGATGAAGCTTCTTTTTAGGGACCATATTTGCGGTTACGATAGCAATCGGTACTTCGTGTTCGAGTATGATGATATGGAAAGAGACAAAAATAAACTTGGGGTGCAGATTTCAACGTCTGACGGTTTTATAACGTACTAGTACCAGAGATGTGGCTCAAATTGCTGAGGGAATGAGCCGACACATAAGAAAGAATTGAGGCAAGCTTTCCGCCCAACACCACTTTCGTGTCAAAGGATTATTACGCGTGGCAACACCCTCCGCGATGTAGGGTCCTCGAGAGCGAGCCCCAGCTGTGTACCCGACAACGTGAGGCGCATCGAGGCGGACCCGCAGGGCGGAAAGCCCTCCCGACAACGATGCCATTTCACTGCCTGCAAGAGTGGGATAGAGGAAATAAAAGTAATACAGTCTGGGACAATAAGCGGACAACGCAAGTATAAGGCCATCAACTGATTGAGACGTGTTTGCAGACAGCGGAGGTTCAATGCAAAAAATGAGAACCACGGTCTGAAGGTTCCTTGTCCGTCGGACGCGCGCAAAAGTCGGAAGGTAATTGGTCGGCGCGGCTGCCTTAGTATTAGCAATTCCTTGACTTGTCCAGATAAACAAAGTCCAATGTTGTGAAGTGTGAACGTAGGTATAGAAAAGGATGAGGTGAAACGGCGTCAATCCGATGCTGTGTGGTGAAGTTGTTGATAACGACCGGACATCCATGGATCGCCTCGGGGCTTCGGGACGGAACGCGTAGACACGTGACGTTAGTGTCGCTACCGGGATTACCCCGGAATGATCTCTGCCCAGATCCCGAGGCCCACCTCACGATAAGCCTCTTGCCTCTCCCTCCCACCCTTCTGGTGCTGCATCGTGCAAGCTTATCTTTACACTACATGTTCAGCCGCAGACCTACTTGGATGTGAAAATGCAATTGTCATGTTTCCATCCAGAGATGAGCAGATTTGTGCCTCCATCGTACCACCACTTTTATCATCCAACATCACGTCGACCACGAGACAACCCCTGACCTATTAACAACACCTCCGATGGACCAAGACGACTTAACTACCTTGAATACTCCGCCGGCAGCTTCGAGTCCGGATGACGAACAACTGTCTCCAACGCAGGTATCTAGACCCGCCAGACGGTCTCGGGTTTCTTTGGCTTGTCAAAGGTGTAAGCAGCGAAAACAAAAGTAAAAAACGCAAGCGTGCAATACAGCTACGTACTCTTGCTGATGCTCACTAGATGCAATGGAAACCAGCCCTCTTGTGCAAGATGCATCAAGCTGAATCTGGATTGCCATTATGTTATGCCAATCAACCAGAAGCCTGGTCAGGCTAAAATATACATCAAAGCTCTGGAAGATCGCGTCGCTGAATTGGAGACTCTCCTCACCAAAGGAGGTGATACAACCGTCTCTCATGATCACTGGAATGATGGTCCCGAGGGCTCTGACAGTGCTGAGCAGAGTGACATTCAACCTCTTCTAAATGCAGTCAGGGACCTGTCCTTGGATGTTGCAGGTTCCTATGTTGGCGGAGCGTCGACCATCACGTTAGGCCGAGCTTTAGAGTCTGCACTGGCTGGCAAAACTCAACTCTCCCTGCCATCAAGTTTGGACCGCGTGAACAACATCGGCAGAGGATCCATCACAAGTGAAATGAGCTCCATACCAGCTGCATACAATTTTCACGTCAGCGAAATAGACCAAGAAATTGCAGACAACATGGTTCATGCATATTTGGGCCACCTATACGCGAACTTTCCTGTCATGTACTCTTACGACATCCTAGATTTGCACAGGAGGCGGGACGATCTCAGAGATGTTTACGAAGAAAGTATACTGAGTTTGATATACGGTCTTGGTGGGCATTTCTTAGAAAAGGTTGGCAGAATAACCTTATATTCCCCAAAGTAATGGCTGATAGATCCTCAGACCAGCAACTCAACACCTGCGTACTATCCTGAGCGATATTATGACTTCGCCCTAAATAATCGAGAGACACTTCTTAGATTAGGCGACACTCGATCTCTGACCTATTTACTACTGTTATCTCAACATTGTTTGAGGATGCCCAAATATCCAGGTGCATGGTCAGTTCGTTCTTAGATTTTGTGGCAAATCCAGTCACGCTCATAATTATGTTAGGACTTTCGTTGGCCTTGCCATGAGAATGAGTATCGAACTCGGTCTCCATAGGCGAAGACGATCGCAGAAGCTGTCATTCAAATCGGAGCTGAACAAGAGACTATTCTGGACGTGTTACTATTGGGATCGAGAAATTAGTATCGCGATGGGTCGACCGCCGTCTATATCTGATCACGATATAGATGTCGAGGTAATGCCCTTTCCTGGTTCCAGAAAATCGCCTGCTGATCAAACCACACAAAGCTACCGATAGATGTCGATGAAGCAAACCGAGATTTCGATGTACTAAGGAAAGCAGCAGAATCAGATCGATCACAGCCCGCTTACCCACAAACAACGCTCACTTGTTACATTCATCTTTTGAGACTGAAAAGAATCGAATCGGATATCCAACACATCATCTATAGGGTTGACAACCGAAGCACTGCGAAACTTGTTTACCAGATTACCGACGATTTTCTGGACAGGCTGTCTGCTTGGAAAGATGCGATACCACATCAAAGTGTCCAGTGGGATCCGAGTGGCCGGGACAAGTTTCGAGGCGACGAATATCATAGCTATGATTCATATGTATGTCGACTCCGAGAGGAGATACTTATTAGGCCATCTCAACCATTTTGGACGTACGTGGATCAAGTTTCGGCGTAGCTGACTGTGTATCAGATGGCGTCTTATCATAAAAGTGTGCGACTTCTCCTCCAGCCTCGATTGTACGAAAAATCCCTCAATCCGAGATATCTTGAGCTTTGTGCAGAGGCGTGCAGGGGTGTTTGTGAAACATACAAACGTCTTCACTACAGAATCCCTTTAGTATTCACATCTGTGTCATTACAGACCGTCTTTCTCGCAGGTAAGTTACCTCACATTATACTTCGAGAAGCCGGCCTTGATTTCCCTTCTAGGTCTGACTCTCGTCTACTGCATGTGGCACGATGCTTCCAATAGCAATGGATTCAAAAGCGTAGGAGCGCTCACAGACTGTAGTATCATTCTGTACGTCATGACAGAAAAGTGGCCAGCAGGTAGGAAATATCGCGATTTGTTCGAGTCAATCAAAAGGTCCGTCCTGGACGCGATTTCAGAAGGGAAACACATGCCTGGGACTGCTGTCACCTCGATGAAGGATTGCATGCAAGATTCGATACAAGGCCTTCAAGTCAATCCGACAACCGATAGTATTCGCGAAGACCTGGAGCAGATGATCAGCGACATGACTGGCGAGCCAACAATGTTCTGGGATGACGTCGATATGAATATGGGAGTCGACACTGATACGACCTTTATGATATCCGCGGATGATTCAATTGCTCCTCCAGATATTGCTGGATGGGTTCCCTCGGACAGCAGTCTTTGGTTCGATGGCAGCTACCCTATTGTGGACCAAAATGTAATTGCATAGATATCACACATCTTAAGGTGCTGCTGTATTGTACTGTACAACAGTGTTCAGGCTAACGCTTTGTCCTGCATTGGTTTTGGCATCCTTCCCATCAATTCCTCGCACCTTTGTCATGCAAAACACTTCATTTTCGAACTTCCTCCCAAATTCTTCACTCTTATGCTTTTAATTTTATGGTTCGAGGCTCGCTATCTATGTTTGAAATGCAGGGATTAAGAAATAAGCTTTTGTGGAGTTACGCACACACCGTATACGAAGTATCTTATCTACCTAATTTCATGTCTGGGACAATCTCCACTCTTCATGAATGATGTACCCCACTTTCCTTATCTCAGACCTTATCCATCTACAGGACTAGCGAGGCTAGGTCAGGATAAAGGGGGTACGAACTGGTATCAAAGCCATGCTTTCATTGGCTAACATCAGGTATATTAAGACGTTCCGAACATATGGCACGGTATATCCCTACCGATGCCATTTGCATGTCGGAACGCCATTCCGCCTATCAAGTTCTCGTCAGCTTTTCGGTTCGAGAATTGTCAATATTCGATATCCAAGAGGGGGTCCAAGAGGATGTATCAACCGTTGGCAGGGTGCCTATTCGCCCCCAGACAGTTCTACTCTCTGAACCACGAATCTGGATTTGGGCGCTTCCTGGGACCCCAGGTGTATGCACGGTTGTAATCCACGATAACGACCTCGAGACCACGCCGCTAAACCGCTCAGTATCTCAATATGTATAAAAGGTCTCGAGGCCAACTAGTACTGTCCCAAGCTACTTGAAGATCCAGTACTTCATCTCGGATTCCTTGGTCTGTCGTATCCATCTCTCAGTCTGGAAGCACTTCTCGGCCATCGACATCTACCTTAAGTCAGTCATCATGTCGAAGTACTTAAAGTGGGCAGAGTTACCCGCAAGAGACGACATATATCAAGACAAAGGAACAACAGAATGGGGAAACCATGACTTATACCCGGTCGTGCCGAAGGAACGGACATATGGACGAGGTGCTTTTATGCTCTATTGGTTGACATGCGGTGGTGGTCTTTCAACCTTTGCAATTGGGAGTTCGTATATTGCGGTCGGCTTGAGTGCTGGAGAAGCTATTGGAGCTGTTCTAATCGGTTCCTGTCTTTCGAGTATGAATGCGTTGCTTTGTGGACGTGCGGGAGCTGAGAAGCACTTGGGATATGTAAGTGGTCAGATTTATGGATACAGAGTCTCGCGCTAATGGTATTAGACTATGATGGCTCGAGTTTCATTTGGTTTACGTGGCATGTGGCTTCCGCTATTCTTTCAAATCATGAGCAACATGATATTTGTAAGTTTTCAGCAGGCCTCGCTGCTCCAAATTGAAAGCTAACGTACTCTTCAGTTTGGACTTCAAGCGGTCTATGGAGGTAGGTTTTCTAGAACCAAGGAAAGCACCTAGTGTTTGAAATAGGCCTGACAACTTTACAGGTCAAGCAATTGCACTCATGCTCTCAGCTATGATTCCACAATTCAAAGACCTCAAGAACACGCTCCCAGAAAGGTATGCTGTGCTAGATGAACAGTCTCTTAATCAACTGCTTGATTCTCCCGATCGACAGCTAACACCTCACACAGCGCCGGAACCACAACACACGGCATCATCGGTTTCTTCCTCTACATAATAACCTACCTCCCAATCATCCTCTTCATCCGACCCCACCGCCTCGAGAAATTCATGTGGCCCGCCCTCATCGGCACCATCGCCTGCGTCTTCGGCATCATGGCCTGGGCCGTATCCACGAACGGCGGCTCAGCCGGAAACCTCGTTTCACCCGCCATCGCCATCTCCTCCGCCGACCGCGGATTCCGCTTCGTCCAATGCATCTCCAGCGTCACTGGCACCTACGGCGGCGCTGCCGACCGTTTCTCAGACTGGACTCGCTTCTCCAAAAACAAAAACAGCTATATCCTCGGATCGGCAACCGCTATGCCCATTGTCATCACCCTCTGCGCTCTCCTCGGCACCCTCACCGCTAGCGCGACCAAAGCACATTTCGGCGAGGCAATGTGGCAACCTCTCTCTATCCTCTCGTTCATCCAGACCTCAAACTACACAGCCGGTGCGCGAGCAGCTACATTCTTCGCTGGTCTGGCAATCTACGCTCATCAGGTCTTCGTGAACGTAACGCAGAATAACGTCGGCGCGGGCATGGATCTCGCGGGCATCTTCCCGAGATACGTGTCTATGAAACGAGGGGCGTTGTTCTTGTTGGTTATCGGAACGTTGTGTCAACCGTGGAGATATCTTACTCAGGCTACTGTCTTCTTGTCTGTTATCTCGGCTTTTGCTGGTATGTCTTCTGTTCCTACCCTCCACCTTACTTGCGTTTCAAACACACCAAACTATGCGGGCTCGGCTAATTCAACCCCCTAGTCTTCACATCCGTCACAACAGTAATCCTAATCCTCGATTACTGGTTCATCCGCAAGAAGGCCTGGAAAATCCCAGATCTATTTAAAGGCGGCCCGGAATATATCTATTGGTATTACCACGGCGTGAACCTCCGATCTTGCTCGGTATTCATCATCACCGTCATTCCTTCATTCCGTAAGTCCCCCATATCCCTTCCACCATCCTCCCCTTCTACCCTTCATCTATCTCTTACTAACAGCAATCGACATAGCCGGACTCGTCCTATCCATCGCGGGCCACACCACCGGCGGCGCCGTGAAAATCTACCAAATCACCTATATCCTTGGGTTCTTCTTAGGCGGGATCTTGTACTGGACTGTTAATAAGATATGGCCCGCGCCGGGATTGGGTATTGATGAGCCTTTTGATGATATGGCTATTGAAGGACAGACGCCTAGTTTGCATGAGAATGAGAAGGGGATTGTTGGGAAGGATGGGGTTGTTGTTGGCGATAAAGGACTGGATGGAGAGAATGAGGATTCGAAGGTATGAGTGCGGTACGAGATAATTAGTGTCTGAGCATGGAGAGAGATAAAGGTGGGAGGATATGTAATTAGAACGTCTGAGTTATGTTCACGCAAATGAAAATCTAACTCGCTAAAGATTTCGCTTAAGACCAATCATCAAGCATTTTGCTATGTAGCATTCAAGAATTGATAATTAGCATTCAACCCCCTACAATATAGTACGATTTACAGTAGTAAGTACGGGCGCGGTTATGCCGACTGTCTGACTAACTATGCACATATATAACCTTCGCTATAACCTCGCTGTCGCCTATCTCACTATCGCCTACCTTACGATTACTAAACTTTTTATTGCCTAACTTACTATAATTACTTTATACTTACTTAGCTATAATATATATATAATATAGAGTATATATATAGTATTATCTAGCTAAAATTAATATATTAATTATAATAAGAGTAATACATAAGGTAGGCGATAGCGAGGTAGGCGGCAGCGAGGTAGGAGGCGACGCCTAGGCGTAATCCTGCATAGTTGGTTCTACGAACGTACATCCCACCGCCCGTACGTAGTACGGTAATTGCTAGTATTATGTGGGGGGTTGAATGCTAACTATCAGTTCTTGAATGCTACATAGCAAAAAGCATCATCAACACCCTCTGCAAAATCTCAACCCCTATAATTGACCTTAATCCCATGTCTAACATCCCACCCAACATCCTTCTCAAGCACAACATCACTCCTAACCACCTCCGTCCTCTGCAACTCCGTGCGACTCGGACCCTTCGTAACCCCCTCACTACCCTCCGCCGCCGTGACCGTCTTCCCATAAGTATTCGGAAAGCCACCAGCCACACAAGGCCCGCCCGCCCACGCCGCCTTCGCCGCCGCATCCCACACAGCCCTAACATCCCCAATCATCTCCTTGGTCCAAAACAGCCTACAATCCGCCATCTCAACTTTAAACTGCGCCGGGATCCCATCGCCGAGATTCTGCGGGAGGACGTTATCTCGTAAATTGACGCCCGCGGCGATGCTTCTGTTGAGCGGGAGGTCGCTCATGACTTGCAGCTCCGCAGCGAGGGGCTGGGACGCGTTTTTCTGGATCTCGAGACCGCGCTGTGTGTCGGCGTAGATGAATTTCCAGTTGTAGGATTGGGAGCCTTTGACGCCGCCGATGCCTTGGATGGGGGTGTTGGAGGGTCGGCCGCCAAAGGCGATGGATTTTACGCCGCCTTGGAGACGCATGAATTCGGAGAAGACGGTGCATGTTGAGGCGCAGAAACCGTCGTAGACCTATGCGTTTTCCTTGTTAGTTATGTGCTCTAATTGAGATTGGGAAGGGAGGAGGGTTGAACATACCAACATGATATCCTCCGCTTTGAAAGGCTGCTGCCCCATGGTCAAATTTCCGTAGCCCGTAATATTAATGCCCAAGCCGTATGTAGTATTAGAGGTAATCAACGGATCACTTAAATCCCATCTTACCAGCTGACTAAAACTATCTCCCCTATCCATTTTCACGCCCCACTTCGCGTCGAAGTTCTGGAAGGTGGAATTTGCGATGTCAACATCAAAGCGAAAGTTATAGAAATTCTCAAAGTTCTGGATCTGGTCATCGGTGGCAGTGTCTCTGTTGAAGTCCGCAGGAATGGAGTCAGAAATTGTACGCGCGATGTTGAGCATAGCAGGATTGGTGCGGAAACGTGTGAATCCATCTTGGGCGATTTGGGGGAAGAATTGACGGAAGAGATCATAGCCTAGGAAGAGGAAACCACCGCTGTTGATGGAGAGATCTACGATGAGTTTCGTTTTGCCGGCTGCTTTGGCGGAGGAGATGAACTTCTGGGCTGTGGATTGGAACTCGGCTGGCGAGGCTGGGGAGAAATCTAGGACCGAGAGGACAGCTACATCTGTGGCAGTCTCGAGGAAGTATCCGGAGATGACACCATCGGAAGAGATCACTACGGGTTGTGGATAGCCATCGGCGGTGGCGACGGGAGTCGGAGAGGAAGTTGCCGATGAGGTTGAATTTGTTATCGGGGAGCCAGGGGTGCCTGAAGGCCGTGCCGTTGTGGTTTGTGTAGGTCCCGTGCAGAATTTCTGGTAGAAGCTATCTCCGTCTGTCACACCGGTGAAGCTGGATCTCACAGATGCAGTGTTTCGATACGATGTTGTGGTTCCATTTTCGAACGTGAGGGTCGTGGTTGCTCCAGACCACATGAAGCTAAATGGCCCACCTGCTTGGAAAAATCCCGTACCGCCAATACCTGCTACTCCTGCCTTGCTGAGAAACAGAGAATTATACCCTGCATCTTTATCTTGAAATGGAGTCGCCGGGTCGTACATGTCTTGTAGAAAGCGAGAGGCTTCAATATCGTTGATTTCGGTAACGGCTGATGGTTGGAAGGTGGAGCCAAGTTGTAGAGATGCCATCGTATCATCTAGGTGAAGTCAGTATGTCGAAAAGAACTCACTGGCGCTGTAAACTTACTGTAGACATAAATCTTTGGAATCTCTAAACCATCTTTACTAATAGATACCAAAGCCACCTCGCGCCGGAAAGCGAACGCTTTCGTGAGAGCATCTGGTAAAAACACGAAGTGGCCGTCATGAGCTTGTGTAAATGTCTTAAATAGATCAGATTGAAATTGGATCTCGTTTTGATATTTGCTGGTCGTAATATTGGTTTTCACAGCATCAAGGCTTGCTAGAATATCGACGGCTGGAAATGGGTAGTCTGGCGGTGGGGCTTTGAGGTAAGCCAAATCTGTATCTATATCAGCGATTGTACTCGTGGTTCACACCAGTCTCTCGGTGCAAAATAGAGCTCCTCGCAGATCGCAAATCTTAGAAACGGGCCACTTACCACTTTGCCATTCAACATATGGCCGCATTGCATCTACCAGGTCTCCAGCTTCCTTTGCTCGAAGCGCGACTGAATTGAGGCAGTCCATCGCAAGCTGCGCATCTACTGTGGCTCGTGCTGCATAAGAGATGTTAGTATCCATTTATCCTCTGTCTCACTGTTTACTAAAGTTTCCGGAAATCTTTGAACTTACCATTAGGCGCAGTCGCCAACGCAGCTGAGGCACTTTGGCTGACAACACCACAAGGTGCACCTCCGTTCTGTCTCGCCGCATGGCGATGTGGAATACCAGGCGCAGCTAAAACTCCCTGAAAACCTGCAACCACACTGAAAATGAAAAGAGAACGCATGGCGAGAACCGGTAACGCCGTCTGGGAAAGGTATCCTTCAAAGAAAAAAGAAATGGGTATCAATAGCAAAACAACAACAGATTTGGAAATTGAAAGGACAAATGGGGATTATGCCAAGTTTGTTGATTTAAAAAAGGCAACCCCTTCTTCGCTACTTCCATATCTAGATTTGGCCGTGTCGGAAGCTGGAGACAAGATGATCCGATGCGCAGCAGCACAACTCTACTCTGCAAAGTGCGTTGTTCCTGCCTTTCTCAGAGCATATATCTCGATAAGAGTCGAGGATAGGTAGGACCTTGCTCACCACGCCAAAAGTTTAAGCTCCCATGCGGAAATCCCTTTGCCGAATATGCACGGATGGGGAGGCTTAAACAAAAGAATGTATAAAGGAACGAGTGGCATTTTCGACGAGTGAGAATCTGCTGATAGCATGTTGTTTCGAGATGATAGTCTCAGAAGGGTTTTGGAGTCTAGGGGAGAGAACTAGATTTAAGCTAACTGCGCTTGGCGTCGCGTATGTTGCAACACCACATCTATGCGCTTTTAAGCATTGATCGCCCAGGTACCAAGAGCCAGAAGCCCGGTCCCAACTCTAATTCGACAGTATAGGTGTTAAAGCGGTTCGGCTTTTGCCACGGTGGACATGTGTTTACTCGTTATAGAGGTCTGGACAGATTGGTGCTCGCTTCAGCTACTCAACCTCTTCGTCCCTTAGATGACTGAGAACATACACTCTATAAACAGTCGAGTGTGACCCCTCAACACGATGCGGGCACAGTCAGAGAGCATGAAAAGCAGAAATAGACACGAGAGAGCGAGATCTCTAGCAGATCGAAAGCCTCTGAACAATCAAAGCGAATATTTGTTCCTTTATTGGCCATTCGTTATCGCCACTTCAGCTGGACTGACCTCTGGCGCTTTCTTCGCATTCAACTGAATCTTCTTTCCAGGATGTGTCTCGGGTAGGTGTGGTTGACCTGGAGTACCTTGCAAATTCTCTCGTGCGGTACCGCCGGGGGCGGCATAGTCATCCCAATAGATGCCTCGTTTTTGAAGCTCGGGTATCAATAGCTCGACAACATCCTCGAAGCTACCAGGACTTGTAACATCTAATTTTCATTAGCCAACATCATTCGGGTGGAAGATGGAGCTCACAATTCAGATTGAAACCGTCAATATCGCCTTCTCTCCACCATTTCTCGAAGAAATCAGCCACTACTTCTGCTGTACCAACCGGTCTAGGCCCGGAACCTCCTAGAGCAAACATTTCAGCGACTACTCTAGGAGTGAAGACTTTTTCAGTCCCGATCAATTTGATATTATCGATGACTCCTTGAATAGAGTTTTCGTGATGCTTTCCTGCGAAATCAAACTCCTCGTCGATGGCATATGCGCTCAAGTCCACATTCGTAAAGCCGCAGAATCGAGCAAGTCCGCCGTTGATACTGACACGGGCTTTGGCTGCTGCGAATTTTGCCTCCGCTTCTTCCTGAGTACGGCCAAGAATTGGCATGATGCCTAAGAAGAACTTGACAGTAGATGGGTCGCGACCTTCTGATGCTGCCTTCGCCCTCACCGCAGCCGTGTACTTCTTGGTCGATTCGATTGTAGGGTTCGCGCAGAATATAGCTTCCGCATGCTTACCACCGAATTCAATACCAGCTTTTGATGATCCTGCTTGGAAGAGGAGGGGCGTTCGCTGAGGTGAGGGATGCGTTTGGTGGAAAGCGTGCATTTTGTGATACTTTCCGTCGTATTCGACTTTGTGGACTTTGCTTGGATCGTATGCCATTTCAGGTTCCGCTTGGAATACTTGCGCTCCATCTTCCCAAGATTTCTCCCACAGTCTTAAGAATTAGCAGATGTTCGGCCAGCATGCCACAAAGACTTACTGGTAAACAATATCCATGTATTCTTCTGCGGCGGTATATCGCTCGTCATGCGGCATAACTTGATCTTGACCCATGGCTTGGGCAGCAGAGTTGCTGTGACTGGTGACAATATTCCAGCCCACACGACCGTTACTCAGATGATCTAGGGAAGAATATGTACGTGCTAAGATGTAAGGAGCTACGAGGTAGTCAGTCGTACAGAAGGTTGTAGAAAATTGATATCACAATCGCTTACGGATATATGATGTGCTTGCTGTAATTCCAAATGATACCGACTTTGTGACTGCAGCCATCGCAGAGACAATCATCAGAGGATCGAGCTTTGCAATATGAGAACCTCCCTACTGCTCGTCAGCTCTAGCTCAACTTTAACATTGCTCTTATTCAGTATACCTTATATGATGCATCCGCATTTCCGCCATAGATATTGTGTCCAGCATAACTATCAGCAATGAAAATAGACGTTATCTTGCCCTTGTCAGCAAGCTTGGCAAGCCAAATCCAATACTCCAAACGATCTTTCGTGTTGCCAATATCCTCGGGGTCTCTGTGAAGCCATTAATTTGAGCTCTTCTTCTTGAGTCGGGCACTGACTTCCATTGGCCAATTGCAGTATGACTACCAGTACAAGCCGCGTCGAAGAAGTTCAATTGCATCATTTTCTTCGAAGTCGCCATCTTGAAGTTTCGGTATTGCGAGTGAAGGTATTCCCAGGTTTCAATCACTAGAATTATCGATATGCACCCGATCGAGCTGTTTCTTTCTATAATCATGCATCACCACCACTTTCGTGCCGCGAACATACGAACACGCCAGATCGGCACGTCGTCCCCGCAGCGGCAGATTCAACCGACAACAACAGCAAGTATATTGGCATCGTAATCCACAATGATACGATCCCGTCCCGGTTAACCAAAAAGCAATTGATATAAATTGAGAGATAAGATACTAAGGCAAAGACGCGTTCGAGCTTTCTGCTGGCTGGAGATGCATCCATCAGGCCGGAGAGTTGGCGGAATCTTCCGGACTCCAATGGATGCGCGTCAGTTTCGCGATACTCCTCAGCAGGATCATCCTCACGATAAAATCTCGTTATGAAGACAGATATTCGATTTGCAAACTTCCAAGCAGCCGATGGTATAGCAACTTTGCCCAGATCATCGAGTGATGTGTAGCTGGACCTTGGTTGTATGAGGTTGTATGAAGACGAGACATCATTTCCAGCTGCCCAGCTGCCCAGATGGTGAGCGAGGGGAGTTGCAACGCGAAGCGCGTCGCGCTGTATCCGGTCCGGTGCCGAATGGGCCGGCCCGAGTCCCCGAGCCCCCGATCCCGCCAGATGTGATGCATAAAAGGAATAGATGCATGACTTAGAACTCCAGAACTCAAAAGATTCTGAAGTCATGAGGCGTGAGTCGAGCCTATAGTCTGGGTATGGGTAGATTTCACGCTGCTAGTCTCCCGAGCTGATGTTGAGATGGTTGGTTGGCAGTTTTGAGAAAGACTTGCGTGGAAAGAACGGAACAACTATTGGGTGGGTACGAGTGCACTTTCGACATACAGAGAAATGTTGATCGCGCAGATAATTATGTACTCGCGAGTGAGAGAAAACTTGTATGCGAAGGAAGATGAAGGCTCTGTCTGCATGCTGCTCATCAGGAGGAAGACTTGTACGTACAATGATAATGATGGCGGTGAAAAATATGAAACATGGTCCCCCTGGCTGGTGTGACAGACGACCTCAGGAGGAAGGAAAGAGACAATCTCTAGAAAACCACACCCTTAAAAAACCGGTTCCAAAGAGAGGTTTAAAACATGTTTTCTACAAACATATATCAGCTCCCAAAAAGGTTCAATAGCACACCATCCCCCTCGTCAGGGGGACAATGCACCATCTACATCCTCCGAGCCTCAAATTCAACAACCACACCACGTCTGGCATAATCATCTGCATATCAGCTCTATCCCCCAAAGGCAACACCAAAGGCAACAAGGTTTAACGATTGCTCGTCAAGTCAACGAATTCTGGTATTCAATTTCACGGATAACCTTACCCGTTCGATAGAGAATGTTCTGCGATATCGTTTTGGTTGGGGTTCTCTACGTGAGTGCGTGCATGTCAGCATGCTTGAAAGTCGAGGTGTTCGTCGCCAGTATGGGCTCATAACTGAGCGAAGGAGTGAGCTTCGCGTTGACTGGTGGAGGGAAAATGGCTTTTGAGATCTATAAAAGGGGTGGAAATGTAGGGAGGTGGGCGGAGGGAAGCGAAATTAGAGGTGGAGTCTAGCTTGGAGGTCCAACGTCAGGTCGTACTTTTAAGCGACGACGTCGAGATGTTTCTGCGAGACTACATGCTTACTTAAGTAAGTTCTTTGTGACTGCATATTAGTTACTCCATTGAGAAGCCAATCAGAAACTCACATAGGGCGAGGCCAAGATGAATTGAATTGGAAGACCCCTGGAGCGGTGTGATAAGATCCTACATTTCACTGTTCAGTGAGGTTCACAAGGAAGACGGACGTACTAGAAGTCGCAGCATTTTGCTATAGCCGAGAGTCTCACGAAACATCTATCATTTATTCGTCTCGTAGATTCAGGTTATCAGTTGTAAAATACTTATTAATTCTTCTACACATCGAACCCCCGGAGAAAGGGTCGTCACAGCCGCCAAAGTTCCGCCAAGGCCAGTCACTCTAACAACACCACTTCACCAATAAACAGAAAGCGAGACTAACAAAGCTTCGGACTTATCGCAACTCAAGAGACTAAAGCAGGAGCAGATAGTAATTTCAACTAAAGTCCCTGGGACTGCAAGTGCTCGCAAGAGAACCTCGACTTTGTGAATTTACGGGTGGCGGAGAACTCCTAGTTTCCAACAATGACTGCCTCCAAGCTATCAGACCAAGACTGACTTCGCACAACAGTCATATTGCTGACATCAGATACTGCGCAATCGTATGGCATGGTTCATGTTGAAAGGTATGTGCTTAGATAGGAGCATCATCAGTGTGCAGTGGAGGATGCAGGTCTGCGATGCCAACAGACGGGCCAAGCGAAGTCATGGAGTTGAAAGCATTGTGTTTTGCAAGGGAAGAGCAAGTCACTAGTCATGGGCAACGACAATGTTCACAGAAGAGTTTGGAATTCATGATGAGGGTGGAAGTGTTGTTCATTTATCATTGTTGTAATCTAGGATTGTCCTCCACTCCACCACCTGTGCAACACGCAAGTACAGTACAAGAGAACCAACCAACCCCTGAATGTAAGGCGACAAGTACCGAAGAAGTCGAAGTGGCGAAGTTTAGACATTAGCTTCACGAGTTCTCGTGAACAAGTTACTAGACACCCCCCGTGAACGGGAACACTGTCTAAGTGGGGGGCGCCCTACGTACACCGGTTAGCATATACACAAAGTGGGAAGGAACTTACCCTCGCACATGCAGCGAGACAAAACAGCAACCTCCAACCCCACAGCCAAGCATTTCAGATGAACGGTGTGCATCCGCATGAGGACTCCTGCCTCGGACCACGTGTTACCATCATACCGACTGAGAACATTGTCGACGACCGTTTTGTTACCGACGAATACTCCGAACAGACCATCTTCAGGGCATGGGTCAAGACGATTTGCCGATCGTTTGGTGGCCGACAGATGGATGTTGAAGGACCGAGGGTTCTGCGTAAAAAAAAAAGGGGGGAAAAAAAATCGAAAAGTCGTGTGCCCGAGGCCTTGAAATCGGATAGAGAGCTATGGATGGTAAGCATGAGGATTGATGATGAGGAAGAGGAGGATACAAACAGGGACGCGAAGGTAATAGCTTAAGGGACCTTCAACCGATGGGATTCAGATCGAGCGTCGGCGGTCCTCTTCGCCCTTGCGACGGCGTCGCTTCTCTACGGGCGTATCCACGGTACGCTGCTTGATTCTCCTTGGTTCCAGGAGCGTGCACGGGTAACCGAAATCACGGGCCTCCAGACTGGTGCCAGGGATGCATCTATAGTAAAGTTGACGATTATTACAGCGGTTGATGTAGTCCTCCATCGGGCGCTGAATATATCGGTTGCATACTACCTTGAACTCAGCCTCTGAAGGCTTGATGAAGACGTTTGGCGGATCCTCGGAGCGGAAGCAACGGTACTCGTGCTGATGAAGAGTTAGCTTGGGTGTGATGATGAGGCGACGAGGTGGAAGGGAGAGATAGATAGAAGGGGATGAAGAAGGGTATACGTACAACAGCACATTGTCTTTTGCTTGGGCCATCGACAAACACGGCGTGTTTGACTCTCTTGACTGTCCTCACAAGATCAAGACGTACAAATCTTTTAACGAGGTCTTCATAGACGGCATCATGAGTTGACGAGATGATTCCATCATCAGCGGGCGAGAAGGCCGAGGGCCGCGCTGGCGAAGAGACTGGTTTGCAAGATGGGAACACAATTGGCGAATCCGGGATGACTGGTCCGCAAGAGCGAAACAGAATTGGCGTGACCGGGCTGCAAATGTCCATAGGAAACGGGACAGGGGAACAAATGTCCATAGGAAGCGGGACAGGGGAGCAGCGAGGTGGAGTGGCCGGTTCGGGGCTTGGCTGTGGTGTCTATGTAGTCTGGGTTAGAAGAGGCAACTCAAGTGGGTGAGGGTATACAACTTACCTTGACGTGATCGACAGTGATCGGCGACGGTGTAGGTGCTGGTGAATTGGCAAGCTGCTTGAAGATCCAAGCAAGAAGCACGGTAAACACGACGGCGGCGGCAGTGACCATCCAAACTAGACACATGAAGAGCCGACGAGCAATGACCTGTGAAGCAGCATCATTGACGACGGGTCTAGCGAATGGAGCCATTGGAAGAGACGAAAACGCGAGGGGCTTGCAGCGCTTTGTTGATGAGGTTGGCGAAGTCAACAAAGGCGCACAGCTGCCTGGTGAGGAGGCGGAACGGGAAACGATGCTCGAGGGACGAGCTGGAGTAGACGGGAGAACTGATGCTTGGGTGGCATGCCCAGGGATGGTTCTGTTGAACATTGATGCGGATGTACAGGACATAATTGATCAAGCTGGAGAGAAAAGAAAAGAAGAAGAGGTTCCAAACGTCGAGACGGTCAAGATATACCTTCTCGCTTAGCATCCGTTGCCATCCTTCTTGCCGGGCAACGCAGCTAAGAAGTCACGGGGGTTTGGCGTGTTTGCATGGTTTCACGGGACTCGATACCGATGGCGTGATATTCACTGGGTGGTGAGTTTCGAGTGTTGTGTTGCTGCTTTGACTGACCGGTGGTGATAGTGGTGGGGCACGTTGGTTGTTGTGGAAGCGAGTCGCGACCCTCAACCACCAGAGAAGTTATGATTGAGCACACACACTTAGATCTGGGCGAGGAGAAGAGCTGGTGAAATGATGGAATCAATATAACACTTTCCAGCGCGTCTTTTAGACAATTCATGCCTTCCAACGAATGTGCTGCTCGACCGTGGGCGTATTTTGATATCGCACCCGTCCACCCTGCTTTGGGGGCCGCTCTTAGGAGCAGACGCTCGTTGCCGGTGGTAAACAAAGCATGCACGCTGCGTGGTGGGCAAGTCAAGCTGGGTGATGGAGAGGCAGCAGTCTCTGTGTGCGTGGGTTTGAGGTGGTCTCAATTGTGGAGATACATGTGTTAATTCAAAGCAATATCCATTGTAAAGATGAAATGGTTCTCCAAATGCGGCAACATTGCAAATCGATGTGACCAGCTCCCACGCTCTCTGAACAGACCTCCAAGCCTTCTGGAAGCCATTTGACTCTGTAATAACTTAAGGGCTTTGGTTGGTATCGTAGTTGGGAATGACCCTCACAATGACCTCCATCTCAAACTCCCAAGCGCGTGATTCGGGCATACGGCGCATGGCTGAAGATATTGATTCGCAAGAAGGGTAGGTACAATGGCATGCTTAAAATTACTACCAAACAGTTCCCTCCGCGAAAACCTCGAGATTGGAAGATTCATGAATGTAGACTGAACTCCGCCTTGTAAGGAACCACATTGCAGGTAGGATCCTCATGGCGGCCTCGTAGCCATGTTCAACGCATGGAGAAATGATTCTGAATCCGCCGCGATCTCCTAGATCTATCACGGGAGTATGTAAACACGACTGGCGCGTACTGAAGCCGGAGCGATGTATCTACTATCTACGAAACATCGCCCAGCCATATGCCAGAGATGATTGTCGGGACCTCAGCAGGGGCACTGGGAGAGACAAAGTGATTGAATGCCAATATTTACATAACCAAAGTATGCCTACTCAGCAATCCTTGAAAACCGGCTTCCTCTTCTCAACAAAGGCAGTCATTCCCTCTGTCCTATCCTCCAGCGCGAAAGAACCATAATAAAGGGCTCGCTCTAGCTTGATTCCCGCATCTAGACTCGTTTGTTCAGCTGAAAGTAGTCAGCTCTCCGATCCGCAGGAGCACACAAATGTCAAAGGAGGTTCTTACAATTCAAAATTGCTTCCTTGGCCAAAGCAACCACAGGAACCGACCTCATCGCAATAATCCCGGCAGCCTTCATCGCCTCGACAAGAACCAGATCCGCCGGAAAGCTCCTCGCCACCAAGCCAAGCCCTTCTAATTCGCTCCCACTCATCGTCCTACCAGTCAAGATCATGTCCATGGCTTTCTGCTTCCCAATGACTCTCGTAAGCCGCTGCGTTCCTCCGGCACCTGGGATGGTGCCGACCGTCAGCTCTGGAAGACCGAACTTGGCGTCAGAAGCTGCGTAAATGATGTCGCACATCATAGCGAGCTCGAATCCGCCGCCAAGAGCAAAGCCGGCTACGGCGCAAATAATGGGCTTCCGCATGGAAGTGATGGCATTGTGAAGATCAGCGAGATATTGGGTTGCGTGTGCTTGAGATGTGGAGATGTGGAGGAGTTCACTCAAGTCGGCGCCAGCTGTTTAGATGTTACTGGAATATTGGATAGAAATTGTGATGTTAAAACCTGGTAAAACAAAACACCAAACAGTGGATTGATTCGTCGGTAGTGAAAGGGTGTCCCTGTGTGGTCTTTTCACACGGCGGTACAGTACATACCAGAGAACGGCCCCTCGGTATTTGAACCAGTTAAGACTACCACTTTCACATTGATATCCCGCTCGGTCACAGATATGGCTTGGATGAGGGCGTCCATCAGGGCTTGGGAAAGGGCGTTACGCTTCTCTGGACGGTTCAATTTAACAAGAGCAATTCCATATTCGTCGATCTCAACCTGGACCAAAGACGTTTTAGAAAAAAGATCCATGCTTTGTTTGGCTGGGCGTAGAATGAGCTTGTATCAAAGAAAACTGTTTCTCGTTGTGATAGAAGAGTATTTCTTAGATCGATTTTCCCCGCAAACGAACGACGTACAAATTTGCGGTCGTTTGAACGGAGCCGACTCAGGTAGCCAATCGGCAGTGGCTGCCAATTGCTGCAAGTCGTGCATAACAGACATGGTTTTCTCCGCCTTCCCATTGCGGCAGTCTTGGTCAGGACCTTTTACTGTATCCGCCCTCACGCTATCTCCCCATCAGGAAGATCTTAGATGCAAAGGTAAGTGTTTTTTAGGGATAGCTGCAGATGATGAGGCTCAAATAGGTCTCCGGGACTCCGAGTCAAATCGGAAGACAAGAAATCTTCATTTGAACTTCATGTTATCGATTTGACTATATCTAGGTAGGTCATCAAAGTGGAATAGGACAGACCAGGCAAGGCGTCTATTGCGGTACCATAATTAGACAAAAACGCTATAATATTTCTTTAATCCAACATCAACCAACTCCATCTCGCTTAATCCCACCCCACATCCCCCATCCAAATCCCTCTTTCTCTCCCACAAACCCAGCAAAAAGGTTCGACGAGGACACCCTGATCTCGTCTACATCCTTATTTTTGCGATACACAACTTCGTGAACGTATTGCAATGTAGCGCAGTCAGAAGCTTGGTGTGTCTAGAATGTCGATGAATCTACGTGTGTACTCGATTGGTTTCTGCCGTGAACGACTGATGTGAGAAGTTGCGCCGGCTAGTGCTCAATCCTATTAGGTATATTGCGATGGGAAATGTGTTACTTGAGGATATATGAAGGTGGATGAGAAAGGAGAGGTGGGGATGGGAGGTTAAAGGCATTAGTGGAAGTTTAGAGGCACATTCCTATCACTAACGGGGCACTTTGAAAAAATCATGTCCCTGTTTCAAAATTTGCAAATGAGTTCCAAATTTCAAATTTTGTATTCATACATCTAAAGTACGTGCAAATATCTTCGCAATCTCCATCTCCAGGCTTCCAATCCCAGTATCCACCCAGCAACCCCCCCCACACACAAAAATTTCAAAACAACAAATTGTGTATCAGCAAACTCCAACTCCAAATCTATCCCGTTCTCAGAAGTTATCTTGATGTGTCTAACACCAAAAACTCGCGAACGTAGATATGAATAGAGCTGGCTATGAAAATAATCGCTATGCAACAGGCAAACAAGTAAACAAATCGGGAAGTACAAAAACCAAAGTACAAAAGCAAATAATAGATACAGATTTTGTTTGGCGATTCAAAAAGCCAACATGTTAGGCAAAAAGTTACAGCTTTGAGGCTCCCTCTGAACCAGAATATATCAGTCGTACACCACGTTGTACTACTCAAATCGAGACGACCTTTGGGAGGGCGCGAGCCGTATCATCTTTGACGATCATGCCCTTGAATACCAGGACCTTCGACTTAGGTGGTGGTGATTTAGCGGGTTGCGATTTGGTGAGCTTCGATCGCTTGGGTGGCGGGCCGAGAGCGAGATCGTCGCTGTCACTGTCGCTGCTCGAGTTAATGTCGTTGAACTTCGATGAAGAAGCTCGCTTTCTCTTGAGACCCGGAGATCGTTCGCTGCCATCTTCAGATGGAGTTGATGCCTTGGCCTTTCGTGGGGTGCTCTCTTGCTTCTTGGGTCCGGCAT
This sequence comes from Chaetoscypha palmicola, assembly GCA_003988945.1. Lineage (NCBI taxonomy): Eukaryota > Fungi > Ascomycota > Leotiomycetes > Helotiales > Helotiaceae > Chaetoscypha > Chaetoscypha palmicola. The sequence continues at coordinate 42,216 of QYAH01000003.1, read as the reverse complement.
TAGCAGCCTTTCTCTCAGCGGCAAGGGCTTCTCTCGCACGAATTCGATCGCCCTTAGCACGTTCGCGATTCTTTGCTTGAATCTCCATGAGAGTCGGAGGTGTGGGATTAGGATCTGCATTCTCATCAGAGTCTTCAGCAGCTTCCTTTCCAGAACCTTCGTCTTCGCTGTCGGATTTGGAATGCTCTCGGCGTGCTTTTGCAAGTGCTTCAGCGTATGCCGGCCATTTTTGAGCAGCGTGCTGAATGCTAGCCCGAGATCTCCATGGAGCGGCGCGATCATGTTGAATGACCTTCGCGGTGCCATTGTTCTTGATGACGCGTGGTGTGTTTGCCTCATGAACTGTTGACTGACTACGACGGTTGAACTCGTTGGCTAGTCGATTCCAGAAGACGCTGCTCTGTGTCTCGAGTTGTTCACGGAGAATATTCATGACTAAGTCAACTTCTTCCTGTACCCAATATTCGCGGGCCTTGTGAAGTGGAGCCAGATTCCGAGAAATGATCTGACTACGCCACTGGTTCAACTTGGTGACAGAGCCTTTGTCAGCGAAGTCGACCTTGTGTGCGTAGTGGTTGTGGACTCGCTCGCGTTGCTCCGGGACTACCCAATTGTTGGATCCAGGTGGAGTTTCCTTCTCGACGTCGAAGCATAACTTGAGCTTCGATGCGTCTGGTTGCTCAAATTTGGCGGACTCGCGGTCGATGTCAATGTCGATGGCCCGAGAATTTCGTGGTTTTCGGGGGATATGCTATATATATCGTCAGCGGGATTTAGATTTGTAGAAGTGGGGATAGACTTACACATCCTGGCCGAATTTTGTGGCCATGGAGAGGAGGAGAGTCAACAATCATGTTGATTCCCGTGGCGTCAGCTGCTTCCAGAGGGTCCATTGCTGCGATACTTGGTGTGTTTTCAGATGTTGCTGCATCACCATTGCGCTGATGACGAAGCATCGCAGGGTGATCGTCATTGCGGCAAAAGCTTTCAGGGCTTTCACCGGTTCCGAGATGCGTATCGATGATGGCTGATGCCGTGTCACTACGGCGCGATTCATCTTCATCGTCACGTTGAATGCTTCGTCTGTGAGAAGGACTCTGAGAAGCCACGACTGGAGTGGCTGGACGGGATTTGGGCAGTGGTGTTCGAGTCCGAGGCGACTTGGAGGGTCTCCCAGACTCTGAAGAGTTGGCGGTCATTGCTTCAGACTTACGTTTGACCATGTTGAAGATTGTTCGGTGAAGCTGTTGATCTGAAAATTTGTGCGGTGTGCAAAGCTGAAGAAGTGCTAAGCAGGAAATCCAAAAGTGACAAAATTTATGGCGATACAGTACTCTTTGTAGAGGGTCTGCACGACAGAAGCAGTCAGTGTCAGTGCTCCAAGCAGAAGGTGAACGTCGCGGACTAACCAAGAAGCTTGTGTGCAGTATCGTGTACAAGGTGCAAATGTTCTTGAAGTTCTAGAAGGCAGTAAATGTCTAGTCGATGATGCGAGTTCCAAGAAGATAGCAAGTATCAAATCAGGTCGGTGGATGTGAGGTGGTCGAGCTGTGGGAGGGAGGTTGTGTGAGAAAGAGAGGTAGAAGGTCGACCTTCTTATACCAGTGAGCGAGATTAAAGTGGCGCCTGCAGGTCTAGATGCACGCGGCGGGTGAAGTTGAGGTCATTGTGATTGTGATTCACAGAGAGCAATAGTCCCGCGAGAGAGGTGAATTGGGAAGATTCAAGAACGAAGGTGAGCCAACCATTCGCGGCTGACCGCGAATAGCTCCATGTATTGTGCTGGCGGGATTTAGCTATTGTATGATGTTTATCTATTGTATGGGATATGTGGGCATGATTTCAATTGGTATTGACGCTATTGAGGTGGAAGAAAGCTCAATACTCACTTTCCGCCTTGTGGTGTTGATGTCAACTTCAAAAATGACTAAGCCGGCGTTTTCCGAGGATAGCGGAGATGATTATTCTATAAGTATTCACCAAGTGAATGAGGATGCTAATGGTGAATCCAACCCGCCACAATTATTCAGGTAAGAACAGACAACAATCAACATGATGCGGGAGACCATCGCCGAACCACAGCTATATCACTCTTCTTCGATCAGAACAATTTCGTGTAAAAACAATGACCAAGGTGACATCACTCACATAAACATTACGTAGACGTTGAGGGCCCCTTTTTAATCCTCGCTTAATAGCAGCGTGTGGGTAGAGCATCATAGCAACTCCAGAGCCCGTCTTATCCCATCATGACCTTGGTTAACCAATGAAGATTGGATGATATTTTGAGGTGTAGAGGGCTGGATTGAGATGCTTGAGCTTTTAGCTCCGAAACTCAAGGCCTTCACTTAGAATATCTTTGAGCGATATTCGATATATCTCGCAAAATGGTGGGCGACGTGTTTGTTGTAATAAGAAAGACGCCAGCTACATTCTGTCCCGCGGGAAATTCCAAGACTATTTGCAGCGTTGATTGTGCGATGTCTTCCGGTTTGTATTGAGTCCTGGATTATCGCGCGGTCTCCTCTAGTGTGGACATGGCGACTGCGCAGATGATAACGATGATGACCTAAGGTTGCTTATATATAGTACTCTTCAGAGAGCCCTCTCGGAATCAAAACTTCTATCTTAGACATGCAACTGTAGGAACTGTGTCCAAGGCATGTGCTATTAGAAACGATTAGCACATTGCGATACATCCGCGGCATCCAGATCCCGATTATTCTCTGGAGCAACATACCTCAAGCTTCCGCCCAACAGATCTAGACCTGCACCGTGTTTCCTGACCTCTCTGATTGGGTGGATATTCCAGCAGCGATGAGCACCTGACGAATAGAAGTTGGGAGATGCCGTGGGGGTAATGGAGCATATCACTTCTCGTTGCCTCCAGCAAGTTCACAATTACCGGAATCACATAGAACGTGTCGTGACAGTATAAGTGCCAGATATTGACTATTGTTGAACTTTGTTCGGAATTGTGAGATTCTTGATCGGTCTGCTTTCGTTGTGGCGATGCTGCAAAGTGTTAAACGTGACGCGGTCTGATATGCATCCACAGCTCATGCTCATTCTCGAAGATACATGGAATAGTCTGTGATTGAAGAAATGGGCAGAACTCCGTCGCGGTACCGTGTATTGGTATACGATCGAACCAACAAGGTTTGAGGAGCAGGTAATGCACAACGTAGTCAGACTCAACACGGGGAGGTTGAGGATAGACGCACCTCCACGAACTTTCTATATCTGTCTGTCATATTTGTCTGTAATAATTGCTACCTATCATGAGGGCGGGATGATCTGCTAGAACCTCCTTTGGGAGCGGTTCATATTGACAAATAGTTGCGGTTTGTATCAGTCAAGTGACTTATCTCTTTATTTCGATTTGGTCGAAACGTGGCCATTGCTCTTGACAGTAATGAGCCGGTGAAGCGTGTCACTGCAGGAGACGTTGACATGTCGTCTACCATATCTGGGGACCATTGGGCATGAAAGGGAAGACTGCGGTTTGATGACCAGTGCAGCTTGAAGTTGCTATTCGCCCACTGGAAGCACCGACTGTACCTGCAATCCGGAAATAGCAAGCTGAGATGCGACCGAATTCACAAAGAAAAGCCACTTGATTCCACTGGTTAATTGCGAATTCGATTCTGGTCTATCATCCTTTGGGTATCAAACGCCGTGGCACATCAAGTCAACCAGAAAATCCCAGCCACTATCGCAACAATCCTCCAAGGTCTCTTTCCATGCCGCTCACTCGTTCCTCCAGCTCGCGTTTCTTTTGCTCCAGTTCTCTAATCTCTTCCTCTTCTCGTCGCAGGTCTTCATCTGTAACCTGAACCTCCTCTTGCTCTTCTGGATAATCTTCGTCATCGTCGTCTTCCCACCTATCGCCTCGATTGATGCCTTCCAGTTCCCTTCCTAGTCGCTGTACCTTGTTTTCATAGTGATCCACGTTGTCCTTTAACCTGCCATATCTCGACCGAATAGTCTGCACTCGTTGTGGGACACCATTAACCTCATAAACAGCGTTGAGCTTCTCTACCCCACGCAACAACACCTCGATATCGATTTCTCCCTTTCCTTCTGTCTTCCGCACCTCAGAATGTAGCTCGGGTCCTAACACAGCGGCCACCGCAGTATTCCGTCTCGGGACTCGCGAGGTTGCGCTCGCAGCAGTCGTTACTTCACCGCCAGACGCGACATTAAAGATAGTCTGGCGACGTGTTTTCACATCCGGGAAGGGGTTCGAAGAGGATGGCACTGGAGGCGGAGGAGGCACAGAAAACAAGGCGCGTTCATGCGGTTCCGTGTCGCGTATCAGCGACGTTATATCGTGAGTGGAAAGGAGGGCATTCGTGAATATCTTGGGCTGGGGAAATCTGTTTTGGCGGGGTTAGTGGGGAAAGCTCAGTGGTTGGAATGGCCGGTGGGAATGGACGTGAAACGTACGGTAACGTGGCAATGGACTCTGCAGAAAGGGAGATCTGTTCGAGATGCCGGGAAAGCAGCGACATGACTGGAGTTGTGTGTGGTAATGGATGGCCGTGGTTGGGTGTCCCGGATTCTATTGAGGACGATGTGATGTTTACTATCCCCACGCGTCGCTTAGAATGAAAGTCGCGATCCTCCACGGAGTACGTAGTACGTAGTACCAAGTACTTAATTAAGTAAGTACGTACCAAGTAATCAAGTACTTAAGTACTTAAGTACCCAGGTACCCAACGGGTGCTGCATGTATTTTACGGTAAGCCATACTACGTACAACTCTCTCCTCAAACAAGCTATGCTGGAGGAGTCTCCCTCAACCGCAAACCTCACGTCTCTCCAATCACGATACATCGTATACCTGTATAGACGGCGCGTTGTTGGTGCTGTGCTGTGCATACCCGTCGCCATGACGCTTCCGCATCATCGTCATGGGGAGCCCGAATTGGAATCCCCGTCTCGAGTAATAAACCTTCTTTTGCGTGGTTTTTTTTTTTTCTTTCTGCTTTTTCTCTTCTAATTTGACTCGCGTGTGCTTTTCTTTTGCCTCACCTACCAACGCATCTCTCGAAGTCTCCGCAGGCACCAATTGGACAGAGTCACGATGCGGAGGCTGCACGAAACGAAATGCACACGCTCGAGACACGATACTCTGAATGGGGTGAATGGGGCATGCAGACAGATCGCAGACCGCCTTCACCATCCACATCTGCGTTCGCCGACCCTCTACACGGAGTCTACAGACCCTCCAACCCCCTGGTTCTTCCTCTGGCTCTTCCTGCTGTTCTCCAGATACGAAGGAAGTATTTCAGTCTTGCGCTTCCTCGTGCCCGAAAAAGGCCCTGTCGCTTTCTGTATCGTCTCGTCTCGTCGCGTCGCGTCTCGTCAGTAGTCAGTCCTGTCCGTCTTTGCCGGTCCAGTTTCTTCTTCGCACGTTGACAACGCATCGCATCCTTCGTAATATAACTACTTCGAAGTATGTTGTTTTCAAGGGCCTCCCGCCGGACCGCTATTGTCAAGTCGTTTACCTTGCTCGTCTTCACGCTGCGCTCCCAAGGACTGCTGCATTGAGGGAGTGCCATCTGTGCCAGCCTGCCAGTGCCAGGTATATTTGTGCCCTTCCGCCGTGGACCAGGACCTCTGGACCGATCGTTGCTCATCCTCACGCGACTGGATCGTCACGGACGAAGCAAAGTGCTTGCTTTGGTGTGGCAGTCTCTTTTCGCTTTTGCCCATCCGGCGCCGCGCAATAACAGGGCACGCCCAGAGGTGCAGAGCATTGCTGCCCGACAACCGTGGACAGGCTGAACCCGGGACCAACTACGGAACGATCCTCACTGCTCACTGCTCACCGGAGTATTGGAATTATTTCGAACATTCTCGTGCGGCTAGGAATAGCGAGGACCAACGAGTAGGAGTTCTTACCAGTACTCCGAATTGCCAGCCAGCGAACAACACCAAGCATGAGATCACCCAGCACGACACCAGCTACATACTAGTCCTGTCAGACCAGGAGCCTCTTCTCTATTTTGGGCCTTAGTGCGCATATATCGCAAATATCCCACATACTTCTATCACTCTCCTCGTCCCGAACAGCCCTGCCAAACCCCCGTCGAGCCTGTCTCCAGTCCTGCCTACGAGAACTCAGAACTGTGCCGACCCCGTTGGGTGCCTTGACAAAGTGCCTCGACCGGAAACAATATCTCGTGAAGTATAAATCCTCGGCTTGCCGCACCTTTCCTTCCACACCCACATTCATCCCAGAGATTAATACCTCGGACACCGCACCACGTCCCCTTCCAACCCACACCCCATCTTCCACTTGTCTTCTCTCCGAAACAAGTCAAATTCAGCCCCTTTCTCTTAAACAAGCAAAGCCAGTCCGTTTGACTTGTTTGCTTCTCGCTGCTCGGCTCGCAATTGGGCGCCTTGCCAGAATACTTTTTATTTCCTCACGGCTTGATCCTTACCTTGTCGGACAAGTGGACTCTGCGCAGTACTTTAGGACCTCTGGATATCTGACACCCCTATATCTAGTTTAAGACCAGACCGGGAGATTCAGGTTGCGAAGCCTTTGGCGTCCGAGTGTCTACTACTTATCATGAACTGCAATCCTCCTCGTCTTTTCTCTCCTTGTTGGAGACATTTACCGTGGGCATTGACGCCTTGACCTACGAGCTACCACCTCAAATTCGTGCCAAAGCACGCTTCGAATCTCAGAAACCAAACATCAATCAGCAGTCATGCGGCCTGCTACACCAAACTTGAATTTTGCCCAGCAGGCAGGGCCTTCCTCTCCGCCACAAACTCCCACTACCACAACTGGTGCATACACCTTTGGGAAGAGTCGTCGGCATGGTCACCATTTTCTGCAACAAATACCTACTGAAAATGGCAATGGAATCCTTCCAAATGGCACGGGCCCAAACTTTTCCTACATACCTTCACCCCGCCCGGCCGATCTCTCACCACGATCATCCTCCCCCGACTCCTCCGTTCAATCGTCTGCATCGGGCAGTCCACCACGCTCTATGACCTCGTCGCCTGCCCCGCCCGTTGCAGATACTCTGCCACCACGCCGAGAAATTCGTGTTGCAGAAGGAAATTTTACCATTGACGAATTCGAGGACTCAGACTATGCAGAGTTCGACAGCGACGAGGATTCTGTGATCCGTCCACACGAATACGAAGATGCAGAATCAGAGCGAGCACCGTCTGTCAGAGGAGCCTCTGAGCTCGATCCAACCATTTACGAAACCCTGCAAAACCTACACTGCGAGAACGACGACAGTTTTGAAGATACCGAAAGGGATCTGTGGATAAGGAAGATGAAAGCTGAGAAAAGGCGCAAGAGACGAAGCTCTGGTAGCGTGCAAAAGAGGACCTTGAGCCAGAGCATTGGAAGTGATACAGATGATGAGGATATACAATTCACAACTTTCGAGGGCGCCACCAGCGCAAGGCGATTGAGGCGAAAGGTGGAGGATAGATCAAGTCTTATTTTTGACGACCCGCCTCCAAGAATCGATGAGTTGGAAGAGCCCGAGTCCTGCGAGGAGTTAGTGGAGTTCCGGGAGAGCGAAAACGAGGGACATGGACTTCGAGAGCTTCCATATTACGTGCAGGACATGGATGTCGACTCAGAAGACGAGGCTGAATTTGGCGACTAGGAATTATAAGTGGAATGATCATTATACGTTTGAGCGCAAGAGATGATGATGGCTATGATGAACGATGACGATTGAATGATTTATGACTATAGACAGATACTGGCTGGGGAACCACATGCATTGGAAATTAGCATAGCATATTTAGGATTTGATGAGCATAGCGAAAAGTAGATAGCACGTTTGTGGCAACCTGTTTTCTTCGATATCTTCTTCTTTCGTTTTGCTCCTGTTTGCAATTGTATGCATAGGGGAATTCAATAGCAGGTCGCCCCTAGTCGGATTTATCTCATTGTACCTTAGGACCCCAGTTTAATTTTGTTTTGCCTGATTGAAACCTCAAGGGGGTCAATCTTCGGTAAAGCGGAATGGCACATAACAGATTCGACTCCGGCAGTCGTACGAGTTTAGTGTGACGGATTCATTTTGAGTCCGTCAAAACATCGCGCTTAATGCTTGAATCTATGGTGAAGAATATTTTGATTCAGTCCATTACTAGAACAGCAAATGTCACTCTCTGTGTGTTTCATCACCTACCCATAAGATCATGGTCATCCACGTCGCTATTCTGAACATTGTAGTCCAGGAGACGACTTAAGGCTGAACTAATGGCGTCTGGTCCGCGCACGGACGACGTACTCCTCACCCTTGTAGTGATCTCACTGCCCGACAGACATCACCTAGAACTGTGACGACTGCTAACACACTCCTCCACGATACGACGGCGGTGAGCTCCAGTTTCGATTTGGGCATTATTGCAGTCGTTGAGAAAATTCAAGATCAGGCGATCGTCTGCGTAATATCACCGCGATCATGAACAACCCGGGTCAAGCAGCGCAGGGCCAAGGGCAAGTCCAACCCGGAGGAGGACAACAACCACATCCGGGCCAGCAACGACGACCGCAACCACCATATTTCAAACCAGAGCAGATGCGAAACCTTCCCGACGTCTTCGCGAACGATAAGGAGAAGTGGGAGCAAGGCTTGAGGCAGCTATGGACAACGCTACAATCACATGGGCCGGAAACCCATCAGCATGTCGATGCCAAACGAAAGATCTTCGAGTTCTCCAAGACGTTATCTCAAAAAATGCAGACTTACAGACAGCAGCAACAACAAGCTCAGGCAGCTGCTGGAGGAGTCAGACCACCAAGTCAAGGTCAGGCACCTCAGCCACAAGAGCAAAAGGGTCCAGCGCAAGGCGGGATGAGTGCTGAGCAGCAGCAGCAGCAGCAACAGCAACAGCAGCAGAGAAAACCACAGGTCTCTGGCAAGGTTATGGAACATGTCAATAATTTCCCATATGTTGTCCCGAGTCAATATCCGGCAGGTTCTCCAGAGGCACATAAATGGGTTCAAGAGGCTAAACAGAAATATCTCAAGGGTTTAGTAGCCATGGAATCGGCATCGGCTAGACTCGCGACTTTGGACTCCGTGTTGCAAAAGCGAACCGAAGAAGGAAAGCCATTTAGTCCGGAGGAGGAGAAAGAGTTCAAGGACAAGAAGGAACAGTTCACCAAAGCGCACGCGGAAGCAAAGAATTTCGTCGATGGTTTTCGCCAGAACCAAAGGAATGCAGGTGCTCAGCAGAACACCGCCAGTGCTACGACAAGCGGATCGCAGCAAGCAAATATTGCTCAGCAACAAGCTAGCGGAACTACAACTTCTAGTGATGGAGCTACCGCACCCGCACCTACTCGACCACAGGTGAATCCCCATCAAGCGCCCAATCCGGCAATACAAAGCACCCAAGCGGTGAACGCTGCTTTTGAAGCTGCAAGAAATCAGCAAAACAACGGCCCGAGACCGTCCCTTTCTCAGAATCATACTATGTCTCAACCTCCCCAGATGGCTCCTCAAAATGCTCCTTCCCAGCAGCCGGGCCAAAATCAACAACCTAATATCAAGATGGAAGGCGGCGTAAGCGCTCCACCTGCCATAAATACTTCCTCGGCCATAAATCAGATACAAAGACCTATGCAAAACTCTCCAGCAACAGCACATCCTAGGTCAGCCGGGCCTCCCATGTCCGCTTCGTCACAAGCACCTCCTCAACTACCACAAGCACTTTCGCAATCAGCCGCAATTTCACAAGCTGCCAGAAGTTATTCCAGTGGCAACACTGTTCAAGTTGCTCAGGTCATGGGCCACTCGCATCCATCGGCAACGCAAAGAGAGACCCAAAACGGTGGGACGCAAAAGATGCCTATCCCGAAGCATCTTCCTGAGCGCGCGACTGCACCACCAGTACCTGTCGGAATGAATCAAGCCAGACCTACATACTCTGGGGGCCCAAGCAACATGGGCAACGGTGTCATCTCTCAACCCGTACTGCCAAAGGCTCCTGGGTACAATATGGCTGCCGAAGGTGATCGAGTCCTGAGCAGAAAGAAGTTGGACGAGCTCGTTAAGCAAGTAACTGGTGGTGGCCATGGAGATGGACCTAGTTTGACTCCTGAGGTTGAAGAAGTATGTGTTTCATCCTACGTCTTGCCATTTGCTTCTATCTTGCAGCTAAGTGCTAACGAACATCTGTAGTCTATGCTCACGGTCGCCGACACATTTGTTGATCAAGTCCTCAACTCTGCTTGCAAGATTGCCAAAGAGCGTGGATCGAAGTCCCTCGAGATTCGTGATATCCAACTCACTCTCGAGCGTGGCTACAATATCCGAATCCCAGGTTACGCGAGCGACGAGATTCGTACCGTCCGCAAGATCCAACCTTCTAATGCTTGGATCGCAAAGATGAGTGCCGTTCAGGCTGCAAAGGTCACCGGAGGAAAGAATCAAGAATAATTAATCTCATGTAGAAAGGCGCTCAATATACGGAAGTATCTGGTATTCGGAGTTTCTGGAACGGGAAGACTTGGCGTTATGAAATGGCATGGCAGAAATGGACGGTGGAGGGACCAAGATGGTGTTCATTTAAGGTTTCTCATGTATAAATCATTAAAGACCCATACCAATAAATTATGACTTCCCTGTGATTACAGATCCCCCCTACTCCTTAGACTACAGGATGAAGATGAGGCTGATATCGCCTTAATTCTAAGGCGCTAACTTTCCTGATCTTGTGGTCATTTGGCTCCAAAATTTGGCCTCGTGCGTTTCGAGACATGGAGAGCAAGATGGTTGGAGTAGTCCTTAGAACTGATGGATGGAATAATTGCGATACCACCTTTATCTATTACATGCGCAGTTCACCTTGCGCAGTGTTCCTTCTGGATGCACCTCTAAATCGATAACACATGTTCGTGCTTAGTAATGGGATCTCTAGGCTCCCTGTTGACTCGCGTTGCCCAAATCATGTGCTCGGTTGCTTCCGCGTCGACTGCCGTACTCTTCAAGCTTCAAAGAGTCCCGACGGAAGCTCAGAGAACCTCATCAACACCAACACCAACGAACGGCCTGCAATCAAACAAAGCATCATTCCGTGACATAGCAGCGCTCCCAGAGAGTTGCCTTGACCCTCGAAAGTTCATATCGCCCTCAGTACGACACAGCAACGCGATCGCCGGGAGCAGAAAGAGTACGTCACGAAAGGGCGCCTTTACGGACCCACAAGTCGATATGCCCAGCAAGACACCTCATACCAACGGCAAACCAGTCGAGAATGGTGTCAATGGTACGAAAGATGTCGAGATGAAGGATGATGCGCCTGCTCCATTGAAGGGCGGGAAGGGAAAGAAGTCGAAGGATGGAGATGAGGAGATGACGGTTGTCGTGCCTCCGTCGAAGAACTCAAAGCTGTCACCGCCGAGCAAAGATAAAGATGGGGACGTTGCTATGGACGGAGAGGTGGACGTCGATGAAGAGGATGCCGGCGCTGTCAAAGTCGATCCAGTGACCCAGGCCGTATCAGGTAGGTTGATTTGCTCTGAACCCACGATCTATCGGTATTATTTCTTACTTACCTCGCTTTCTCTTCGCAGATATCAAAACTAATTTCCCATTACTTGAGCGCGCTGTCACTTTATTTGACGCCAGATTCACCCTTAGAGCTCTTCGGTCAATTTCATCCATCCGCAAACGCCTCACACCCGATATACTCACACAAGTTATCACGGAGACATATCCGTCGACAAGTCCTGCGGCGAAGTCCTTGTTGGTTGCTCTCGACAGAGAAAATGCTACTTTCGCGAAGCCGAGTACGACAGAGATGGAAATCGATTCCGAATCAAAGTCGGCCAAAAATGGAAAGAAGGAGCAGAAGGAGGTCATCCCCGAAGTTGACATTTTCCTCGGGATCCTCATTCAAATTTTCTATCTCGATAATAAGATCAATCAAAAGGGCGCGGTCTTCTCGGCTCATCTTGCTGAGCGGATACACTCTCTGAATCGCCGAACCCTGGACTCCCTCTCGGCCCGCGTATACTTTTACTACTCGATGTTCTGCGAACAGATGCAGCCGCTCCCACCTTCTCCATCATCACCTGTTGTAGCCCTCCGACCAGCACTCTTGTCTGCACTTCGAACGGCCGTACTACGGAAGGATGTCGATACACAATCTACCGTCATCGTTCTGTTGTTACGAAATTATCTCTCCACGTCTCATATCAATCAAGCCGATCTCCTCGTAACACACACCAAGTTTCCGGACAACGCATCGAACAACCAGGTTGCGCGATATCTATACTACTTGGGACGAATCCGAGCCATTCAACTACGTTACACGGAAGCACAACAACACCTAACGGCGGCAACTAGAAAGGCACCTTCTAGTCCAAGCGCTGCGGGGTTCTCACAAAGCGCAACCAAATTAAAGTTGGTCGTCGAACTGCTGATGGGTGACATTCCCGAGCGTGCGACATTTCGCGTGGCCAGCATGGAACGTGCATTGGAGCCATATCTACAGCTCGTCCAGGCTGTGCGAGTGGGACTTCTTGGTGAGTTTGAGAGCACTATCAAGCAACACAGCGAGACTTTCCGACGCGACGGTACCTACACTTTGATTCTCCGCCTGCGACAAAATGTCATCAAGACTGGTATCAGAATGATGTCATTGTCTTACTCAAGAATTTCTCTCCGAGATATTTGCATACGCCTGAAGTTGGAGAGCGAAGAATCTGCCGAGTACATTGTTGCGAAGGCTATTCGTGACGGTGTCATCGAGGCTTCGTTGGATCGCGAGAGAGGATTTATGAAGAGCAAGGAGGTTGGAGATGTCTACGCTACTAGAGAACCGGGAGAAGCATTCCATGAGCGTATTCAAGCATGTCTCAGTCTCCATGACGAGAGTGTCAAGGTATGTTACCATCATGCCATTATTGCTTATCATGCTAACTAACAATTCCAGGCCATGAGATTCCCAATGAACCAACACCGATTAGAACTTAAGAACGCACAAGAGGCACGAGAGCGCGAGCGCGAGATGGCAAAGGAGATCCAAGATGGAGATCTGGACGAGGATGACCTTGGCGGAGAATTTGAGGGCATGTAAGATGGTCAGGCAGACAGGCAGGCAAGCAGGCTTAGTTTGGAAATATTGGTAGTTAACACCACCTTTCCAAAGATGTATACAAGTTTTCTTCTTTTCCCACCACACCAAACCACAAACCCGACAGCGTTTTCCTGCTGGATGTTGCTATGTAAAACACGCAAGCATGCATACATGCGGATAGAAGCTTCTTTCTATTGAAACCGGGAAAGAAATATTCGAGGGCAAATCAATCACATTTCAAGGCGGGGATGATTGGGGTTTATCGCGGTGGTGGTCCCATTGGGTGGGCTGGCGGACGGGCTGATGGATGGCATAATCTTATATACTACTACGGCTTGTTTGTGTCGCGTCTTGTCCTGGTATGGTTTTTGGTGCCGGGTAAGGCGGATAGAGCATATTACAACATATCGCTGAGACCCTTTAATATCATCCTTGTATTTGCACATTATTGCCGCTTTTATTTTGTTTCTTGTGCTGGATTTCGTATGTTGTGCTGTTGTGGACTTGGGAGAGTGATTTGTTTTGTGCATGTAAGGGTGATGTAGGTACAGGGCTTGAGGGGATGTTGAGATTGTTGTTTGCTGGGCGCTGGGGTTTTGAGGACTGTGGGTTGAGATCTGGAATTGCTGTGTATGGGTATGTGTTACTTTAGATTCATGTTTATTAGATATGGTTTCTGGGAGTGAGGCTTTTTCTGGCATATGTGATACTCGATTCTGTGACTGCATATCCGACCTATATCGTGCGTTGATGGTTCATGGAATGCTGGGAGTGAGCTAGGAAGGCTATAGAAAGGCTTTTAGAGGAATACCATAGTCTGAGGTCGATGTCGTCAGATGGATTCCATTACAGGTGGAACTTTGTTCGAGCTGAAACATTACTGTAGCACTTGGGCTTTATCGCACTTTATTATGGTTGATGTTGATCTGAGGATGAGGAACTATAGTGTTCCTGTGGGAGGTTTGTAGATGTGCTTTAGGGTTACACTAAATTCTATCTTACCTCTCTGCCTTTACTACTTTGATACTTTTCCTCCTGCCTCACGCTTAGCTCTTCGCTTGAAACGCTTCGAACTTCTGCTTACCAGAACTCTGACCGATTACCTGGGTAATGTCATATATCTCGTGATGATTTCACTACTTCCGTTGTTTACATGCATGTATATTGGAGTCGATGCTACCCCCACTGTCTTCAATCAGTGAAGTAGTCTTTGTATCTTTTTTGTTATCTAAGTCTGGCTCCCGGCTTCCTTTTGATAGGAGACGCTCATGGTGGATATAAAGTAAGAAATCATATTTCTAAATCAACTGAAGTATCCTTTCGTGTCAATAGCAACCAGCTTTCCGCCCTCATTGATTGTTCCGTTGATAGGAAATGTAAACGCCCCGTTCGTGATCAGGTACAACGTGTCCGTATCGCCTTTCAACTTCCCAAATGCCGTAGCAACACTCCCCGCAACAGTCAGTTCATTCGGCTGGCCCAACACATAAGTACTCTTCCCGTCAGGCGTGATAGCCATGAGTCGATTATCTGCATTGGTCGCCACCCACATCGTATCGTTTTTCCCGGGTCCAAAAGTGAAATTGTCAAGGAAAATCGAGCGAATGGTGACCACCAACTCGCTCTCGGAGCCCTCAGGCGTATATCCAGAATCCGAGATTGGGATTCGGTAGATGCTGGCGATGTAGACATTGGTCCAATATAGATACCCATCATAAATCCCGAGCCCATCAATACCAAAAGGCGTGGCAGCCCAGGGCGGCATAAACATATTCTTGTCCTCACTTGCGACTTCCAATTTCCCCGTCAGCGTATCGACCCTCCATACTAGTCCCAAAAACGAATCTGCAATCAAGACTGAAGTCGGATCATTCGGTACTTGAATCATCCCGGCCAAGAGTCCCGCTTTAGGAATTCTCACGATCTCCCTAAAACTCGGTGTCGAATTCCTCATATCGAGTTCCCACACCCCAAAGGTTCCGACTCTTCCAATTCCAAACACGACCTGGTTACCTGCAACAAAGGTCATTATGCCAGGTCGAGTTTCAATTATTGATGTGACGGCATTGAGATCGGGGAAGGTATGAATCAGGGAGAGTTTGGGCGCTTTAGAAGTGACATTTGTGACCAGCCAGATTGAGCCGTTTGGTTCGACAGTTGAGAGGAGGATTTCGCCATTAGCGCGGACGTGAAGCGCTTGGAGATAGGTCGGATTAGACAATTGGGTGACCGTCCGGTATGGAAGAGGAAGAGAGGATTCTTCTGCTCGGATTGGCCTTGTTAGGAGGGAGACAAGAAGGACGATGACGATGCCTAGTGGCAGGGAACTTCTACAGCTTCTCATCGTGAAGTACCGCAGCCAGCTATTATTTGCGATGGATACCTGGATCTTGCAGCACGCCGTATCAGTTTCCGAACTCTTGTTCTTGGGAACGATGACAGGGAGAATTATTTCCAGCAGATTGATTGATATAAGTTTAGTATTGAGCTATTCGTTGTTCAAAGTCTGCTTACGTCAAACTTTAATACTCCGATACAATCATCTTCTTGTTCTCAGGCAACATCCCTCCGATCGCTGATAATTTTGTGATATTTCCGATTATTGTTCGGAGGTATGGTCCAGATATTTTGTGTCCGATTTTGTTTACTTGCTTTACTATGGGGGGGCTCCAAGCTTATTAGCGAAGCGCATGAGGACGAACTCAAATGGCGTAATGATGTACGAAAAATTCTCGCTTATAGTCACGCATATCGTCTCTTTACCCCTTGTGGAATTCCGAGTCTTGTTCCACAACCTTGGCTACTCCGTACACACATATTGCCTGACTATCCTTCAGCTAGCGAATATTATACATAGCGATTTGGCACTGTTTATTGTTACATATTATCCCTCTCCATTTCGTTCAGGCGGGTACATTTTGTCTATCTTCCATTAATCACTACGACGGACAGGTCGTCAATCCCAGAATATGAAAGGCAATTTCCTCTTTCTTTTTGCTTTAGTGGACTTCTCGCTGTCGTTCGCTATAGCTCCTGCCGATTTGGAGAGCTCCCTTCAGCCCAGACTTCAACCTCGAAACTCATGCACCAACACACCAACCTCTCGACATTGCTGGGGCCAGTATGATATCGATACTAATTACTACGATGAGACGCCAGATACCAATCGCACTGTTGAGGTATGGCTATCTGCTGAAGATAGTATCTGCAATCAAGATGGATTCAAACGACCCTGCATGACCTTCAATGGCACCGTGCCTGGACCAGTAATTGTCGCCGATTGGGGCGACAATATGATCGTTCATGTGACGAATCGTCTGAAGTTTAATGGAACCACCATCCACTGGCACGGTGTTAGACAGCAAAACAGTGTTGAGCACGACGGAGTGCCCGGGGTTACTCAATGCCCCATTGCACCAGGCGAGACTTTCACATATAAATTCAGGGTTCAGCAATACGGTACAACTTGGTACCATAGCCATTACTCTCTCCAGTACTCGGACGGTCTTTACGGTGCTATGATACTCAGAGGCCCTACTACAGCTGACTACGACGAGGATCTTGGCCCTCTCATTCTGTCCGACTGGTCCCATATCTCTTCCTTCACTTCATGGGTTGACAAAGTAAAATGGGGTATCACTGAACCACTCACTACGACGTTAATCAACGGCACCAACACTTTCAATTGTTCCACAACCCCTGGTTCGGAATGTATCGGCGACGGCAAGAAGTTCGAGACAGTTTTCCAACCTGGAAAGAAATATCTCATCCGACTTATACATGTCGCTACTGATAGTCAATTCCAATTCAGCATAGACGGCCACAGCCTCACAGTTATCGCAAGTGACTTTGTTCCGATCGAACCTTATAAGACCGATGCCGTTATTCTCAATTCCGGTGAACGAT
This sequence comes from Chaetoscypha palmicola, assembly GCA_003988945.1. NCBI lineage: Eukaryota > Fungi > Ascomycota > Leotiomycetes > Helotiales > Helotiaceae > Chaetoscypha > Chaetoscypha palmicola. Next base: position 25,218 of record QYAH01000003.1, on the reverse strand, counting down.
ATGACGTTATTGTTGAAGCCGATGCTATTCCAGGAGACTACTGGTTACGAGGAGGCTGGGTAGCCCCAGGTTCTTGTCAGGGTGCTGCGAATGATAATCCGAACGATATGACTGGTATTGTACGATACAACGCAGCCAGTACCAATATCCCAACTAGCAACAGCACAGTGACGGTACCGACTAGCTGCAATGATGAGCCGCTTGAAAGCCTTGTCCCTCGTGTAAAACTAAATGTTACGAATATTGCGGGAACGACGGTGGAGATGCTCAAAGTCCAATTGACTAGAGAGGCCGTTTTTCAGTGGCTAGTCAACAGTAGCAGCTTGGTACTTGACTGGAATAAACCCACGTTACAACAGGTCTTCAATAATGCGTCCTTATTTCCAACGTCGTATAACGTCGTCAGTGTCGATGTTTGTATTCTTGAATAATCTTATCAATCGTCGGTGCTAATCGATACAATAGAAAAAAGTCGCTGAAGACAATGAGTGGGCTGTATTGGTTATCGAGAACACAGCACCAGGAGCATTTGGAAAGTACGTTACGTTATACGTTCCTCCTTTTTATTCTGCTCGCTAGTTGACATGTTCTTCCAGTCTAGCACATCCCATCCATCTCCACGGCCACGACTTTTGGGTCTTAGCCCAAAAAGCAAATACACATTGGGACGGTACCCCAACATCATTCAACATGAATAACCCCCCTCGGCGTGATACTGCTATGCTTCCTTCACATGGATATCTCGCAATGGCATTCAGACTCGACAATCCTGGCGTCTGGCTTATCCATTGCCATATTGCTTGGCATGCGAGTCAGGGGTTGTCGTTTGAGTTTGTGGAGAGTCAGAAATCTATCTCTGTGAGCTCGGTGGAAAAGAAGGCTTTTGATGATACGTGTGACGCGTGGAAGAAATGGGTGCCTGGTAAAGACTTATCACAAGACTCTGGAATTTGAGCTTCTAGAGGGTACAATTCACGCCTGATTCCCAAATATAGAACAAAGACAACCTACCCTAATATTACCCTGTTATATGAACTAGCGCGTGACAAGGGGGTAGGGGCAATCGATAATTCTTGCACATGGCATTTAGTATCATCTAAACGAAGACAGAATTAGACGAAAAGAGCCTGTATACAATTATTCACACCACTATTGCGCAGTAGCTTAAATGTTCACTACACTTGTGATGCAGCATTTGCTTAGATCTGCAACGTTTCTTGAAAGAATACGACACCCACTGTAAAATTCTGGTTCAACTCCTCTTCTCAGCAACAACTTGTTGTGACTGGCCCAAATTCGATGATCCCGAACTGATATTCGGAGGATGAATGAATTGCTGTTTGGAGCGTACTATCCGCACGAGTAACTGTGGATTCCTCACTACTATTGCTAGAAGCGTATAAGTGATTGTTCCGACCCTCATCACAAATGTTTAAGTACTCTGCCTCTGCAAATGCGACCTTCGCTCAAAATTCCGAAGTGGTCGGAATATATCCCAATTAGGAAAGTTCGGTTTAGCGAACTTCCGAACGAAGAACAACAGTTCTCCATGCAACACGGAAATACATTTTTGGGTTCCATCTGGATTCCGATTCGGATACTAATTGCGGTTGCTATAAATCCTCATTGTGAGTAATGATGGAAAATTCTTATCCGCTGTGTCGCCTTTGGTGTCACGGATACACCCGACCCAATTCTCTCCATATCACATAACATCTGTCCCATCATATCCCCTTGCTCATCTTCCCTTCTGCCCAGATCGACAATACTATCTGCATCTGACCACCATACAGAACCGGCCTCAATCGCCTTCACAAAACCACATCAGCACAATGACATCCACAACGCCAGCAATCACTACCCCCCTCCCAACCTATCTCTTCAGTGCCACTGTAAATCTCGGTACCGTCATCGGTCCCATTCCCATGCTCTCTGGTGGTAAAAGAATCGTTGAACCTATAACTGGAGGCACGATATCCGGTCCAGCATTCAACGCAGCAATCGAAGGAGGACTTGCTGCTCCTATTATTGTATGTCAATCTCTACCTTAAATACTGCTTTACTTTCCGCATCAGACGGCTCGCCGGATGGTAATGTTCCACTCAAATCAGCTCCGTGTTAATTTGAAGTAGATCAGCAATGAGAATGGGAATGGAACGAAGGCTCAGATGGCTTTCATTTATGCTTATGGGCTTGCTGATGATGGGTCTCCTTTCTATATGGAGGAGAGCGGGGTGGGATCAGGATCAACCCAGAATACAAGACTCATAATTGAGGTAGGAGGCAAGTATCAGGGATTACAGACTATTTATGTACTGGGACAACCAAGTGTGAATGCTGCGAGAACCGTAGCGAGTGTAGAGTGTTTTAGTGTGCCCTTACCTGTTTAGAGGGAGGAAAGGGTGGAGTTCGTTTAAGATAAGTAAGATTTGGAAGAAGCCCAATCTATGATCTCTTTCGAGACACAAAAGAGAGAAAGAAAGGGAAAAGGAAAAGAAAGGTGTAGATTGTTTCTGAATCGCTATGATCCTTCAGGATGTCTCCTTCGCGCTATGACATTCCACCGTACCTGTACCATCTGTTCGGCTAGTCGACCTTATTTCAATAGAGTGCTATGCCTTCTGTTCCGTTGTACTCATTATTTCAGGTGTGTATGAATAATGTATAGCTTTCGTAAGTACTACATGGTGTTCACGAATAATATGGCGTTACGAGTACCATATGGTACTCATGAGTAGGACGGAGCGTAATTCCTCCGGTCGCAAAGTGATCAAATCCTCAGTGTTATACCCACGGCCGAGCTAACAAATCAAGGGATATCGGATTACTATCTGCTTCATGCCATTATAGTATTTCCAATCTTTACAGTCGCGCTAGCGCGGCCACAAGAGTAACACTCTCTAATCATAGAAGTCAACTTTCACACGCACCGAGAAGAGTTGTATTAGTTGTAGAATCATCTTGATAAGCGCCACAAGATGCTCTAATCTGTTTAACCCCACCCTGACCTTAGATTATTAGTTGGAATCGTGCCGCTCCGTGGTTTTCATGAGTACTATATAATACTCACTAAGAGCGAATCACTCATGGATGTAATATTATACTCAATACCATATTGTATTCATAAACACCGCAATTGTGAGTGCAACGGAACACTTCCCCTGCCCAAGAAGTATTGAAAGTCTATTATGCCAAATAGGAGCTGATAATGGAAACACACATTTCGGCTCTTCAATTAGGCGCAATCGAAAACAATCAAGCTGCTGCTGAGAGCTTACTCTACCTCGCCATATTGAACAAATATTCGGGCTTTCGCTACCTCAAACTCCGTTCATCCTATAGTTGGAGGGCGAATTTCGACACTACGGGAAAATATCATGGAAATCAGCTTAGGCAATAGTGTAGGAGTAAGCAAGATAAAACAAAGATCTCGCTCTGTGATTACTACCTTGATGACAGTTGAGTCCAATCTGTAAATACGTCGATGATGATGGAAGAAAAGAAGTTGATATTCTAATCATGCATTTTATCGTACGGTGTTCTCATCTCTGAATTATGCTCACGCTACCAACTTGATCCCGACCCACTCATTGGCATCCACTCATCCAAGCCCATAACACCTTCCATCTCGTTCATGCCAATGTCAAAGCTGAATGCTTGCGGCTGATCCGTCGACTCGATTGCAAAGTTTTCCATCAGGTCTGGCATCATGGATGGATCAGCTACACCAACAAGTTATCAGCTTCTGTTGCAAAGCAAAAAGTGGATGGACAATTTTGTGGCATTGAGGGAAACTTACGATCACAGAACCCCATGGTACTTGGGAAATTCTGGGAAGAAGGAGTTTCGGAAGACTCAGACCTAACTGATTGAGCACCGCCAGCTACTAAGCCGACACCTGCATAGGCATCGTGCTCCCGGGCTCTTCCCAATACAAACCCCACAGTCTCAGCTGCCTTCCACGCTTCCTCGCTTCTACCACTCCTCTTTATCCAAACCTCCCTTGTCTTCATCAATGCGGCACGAATATCCTCCTCCCTATCCATCGTCTGTTTTTTATGTAACAACGAACAGAGAATCATTGTTGCTGTAAGGAAAAGATGGTTCATGGATGAAGTCACTCGCCAGCGTAGTGAGTGAAGTTGACCGCCTGGACATGTTTCTTCTTCGAGGACGTGCTGAATTTGGAAAGTTCCTAATGAGGCTTCTAGACATGCTTTACGTGAGTAAGAATAGTCTTCAGATGGAGTTGAAGATAGAGATGTAGACGGAGATCCAGAATCGAGGTAAAGGAACCGGTGGTGAAGGCGAATTTGACCTTTGTAGAAGAGATGGCGGATGAAGAGTCTTGCCATGGTGATTTGTGGCGAGTCCGTTACACTCGCAGCGATCACCTTCATTTCTAACGGTGGAGGAACGGAGTCCGCAGCTTCTTGCAGCAGTTTATCGACGCGCATAATTTCTCCGTAAGAGCATGATTTTACTGCGTCTGTAATATCTGAGATTGTTCCTAGGGCCGTTAACATTCTTCGACGGGCAATGACACCTAGGGTTGTGGTGTGTTCGGTTTCTGGACGGGCAGGAGGTAGTGAAGTGGTGGTCTCGGAGAGGTCGGTGTCGTTTAGGTTTCGTGGCTCTTCGGTATCGCATTGCCACTCCTTGATTGTGCGGGGCATGCCCATTTGGCTTGATATGAGAATATCACTTAAGAGAACGGTGGCCCACATTCGGCGCCGCATTTCACCTTGGAGGGGCGAAATTCCTGGAAAGTGCCGAGGATCACGGTGATAGCCCATTCGCATAGCTAGGTTGACTTCGAGCGCAAGTAAAAACCAGACGTCCTTGCTGGCATCTGTCCTAATACCCAACTCCACGTAGATGTAATGAATCAGTGTTTCCAGCACAAATGGTCCAGATTTGGTGTATTCGCCCATTGTGAGACATTGTACAATCTTTTCGCGGTAAAGATCGATTTTTAGAGATTTTTGCTCCACTTCATGACCATGAATGAAGTCGGAAGAACTAGAAGCAAAGACAGCAAGACATATCATACTGAAGAGGAGCCCAATCCACATGACGGGTGTATCGGAAGGATCTGTCCAGAATGCTTCGTACTACGTATGTCAGCAGCAAAATCTCGATGACCTAGACAGGACGCAATACTTGCCTCCTTAAGAAAACTGGGGCCATGAACGGCAGCTAGAGTTCGATGATGTTAGCTATGCTTTTGTGGTACAGGACGAGATGTACTGACAAGATGCAACCAGCTCCAGCTGGTTAAAATAACATGAAATATATCGATCCACGGTGCTCCTCGGTGGCAATGCGTCGAGGATCTCTGCTCGAGAAGCTGCTCGACTACATTCCGACCCATAAAGAAGTAAAGCATGAGGAAATCGAAGTGAAAGTTCATAGTTCGCACCATCGACACACTCATACTGGATATGGTACGGGTTCTCGATCATCTTCATTTCTTCCTGGCCAAAGTGTTCTTTGAGATCCGCAATCCCGTTCAGAATAGCGGCCCAATGATCGCTGCCAACATATCGAAACTCTGAAGTAGTGACGCTCATGCTGCCGCACTCCGACTGGTCGTCCGTCATCGAAGTCGTGTCTGCCGGGTCAACGGCCAAAGCAGTCTCTGGACGGTCATCAACGTTACCATCAGTTGACTTCCGCATTAGGGTCAATACAAGACTCTCTAACTGTGCAAGACGGTCTCCAGCACCCTTTGGAGATAATTTGGCTCTCTGATTGTCCGCGTAAGTGCAGGGCAAATCCCGTGATGCGCAGCGAGCACAGGGCTGGTGGCGATCGCATCTTGACCTAGATATGGACAACAAGACGGCATCAGCTAAGTACGGACCGTCTATTTACCCAGCGAGAATGGATTGAGATTATAAGAGAAGTGATGACTTAGCAGGTTACTCACTTTTGGCGTCTACATAGGTTGCAAGACAGCTGGGGTTTGTCTCGGCGCCGGCTTGCACGTGGGCCTGAACGACCTTGGCTTGTTGCGGGCGAGGGTATAGGAGATCTGGTTGTCGTAGCAGTAGCAGCAGTAGTAGGCGACCTGGACGGCTCACTTATGATGGACGACATGAATGGATGATCTGCCAAAGTAGCTCTTGTCTTGGCGATCTCAAGGACGGGAATCAAGAGACGGCGTTATACGGAAGTGGGACCCTTGGAAAGACGGGTTGATCTGCTGTTTCCTTCTACTTCGTAATGATTGTTTTCAACAAAGAGAGTGTACGTGAGGTGGAGGAGGCAGCTCGCCGGGGGGAGACCGGGTGTTGAATAATACAGATGACTAAGCAGAAAGTGGGTCGGGCGAGGTCTCGTAGTCGCAGCCAATAGCGTAATACAGTACCTCCTTTTTAACCGCCATACCTAGGTATACTTCAACACAGAACATCGTTTGTCTACCTATACCTATCCTCTAGATTTCAGTCGTTATAACACGTTGTATTAGTTCAATCCTGATCAATCATGTTAACATTCAGTGTTCTCGCTAAATCCCCTGAGAACCACAGGCTTATTCCCGTGGGCTCTGTTGAAATAGTGCTTACTAAGCCTGCATGACCATGCGCAGAGCAGAGATTTACACCCAACTTTGTACTGTAATCTCTGCCATCATCATCAATATACAGATACATACAACTCAATTCTCAACAGGCTCGTTACAAGTGTACAGTACGCTGACATTCGGGAGAAATGGACCCGAGGGCTCTGAATACGAATCGAGACTGTGAATCGAGAACGATGCGAGTAAAATGATACGTCTTTGTTTCCCTCAGTGCCCCTCTGCCGCAACATCATCACAATACCCCATTGTGGCCCGGGTCACATCTATCATACTTACTTCGAAGTACTTCGTAAGTATGCATACAGTGGCACGTGGGTGGCTTCCTGCACGTCACCTGGGCGGCAGCTCTAATATGCAGCCATCCATGTGGCTGCATCGCCGATCGATTTCGTGCGCCCCTGGGACCCTCCGATCCTCCTACCCTCCCACCCTCCTATCTCCTATCCTCCTATTCTCTCCTCCTATCCTCCGCCGAAAGTTCCTGTTTTGTCCGATCATCCTATTATCTCATCCTCCTATACTATCATCGTCCGGTACTACTGACCTCCTATTCTAACATCCCATCGTCCTATCCTCCTATGTCCTGTCCTCCTATACTACTATCTTCTCACACTACTAGCCTCCTATCCTCCTTTTCCATTATATTATCCTCCAATCATGCTATCCTCGCTCCGACCCTCCTACCATCCCATCCTTCTTGCCGATTTTGTCCAATCAGTCGCCAGTTCTCCTCGTCAGAACAATCCTTTAAAACGCCACATTCGCTTGACTTACATTCACACACGCTGTGCCCCTTGATCGCGACTTGGCTAAACATTATCTCACCACTAATCATAGTTGACCCCATTTGCAAGTAGGGTATCATTCCCAATCTACGATCGCTATGGAGAAGGGACCAGGTCAGCTTGAGGCTGGCTCGCCAAATGAAAGCGAATTCGTTGATCCTGATATTGTTGACTGGTCCGGGGCAGATGACGCTGAAGATCCACACAATTGGACCAACTCTAGGAGATGGGCTCAAATTATTTTGGTGTCTCTGTTCGCCTTGGTCACGTAAGGATATTGTCTTTTCAAAAGACTTCAACTCCATTGCATCGAAATATTTGCTAATATCCTGTTTTACTACAGGAACATGGCCCCAACCATTTGTGCTCCCGCTATTGAACTCATCATCTCTGAACTTAGCATCCACTCCCATACCGTTAGCACCCTCGCCGTTACGATTTATCTTCTCGGCTTGGCAATTGGACCCATTTTCATGTCCCCACTGAGCGAAATATACGGTCGTCAACCTATCCTACTCGGATCCAATCTGGTGTTCGTATGCTTTGTTGTTGGTTGCGCACTGAGTCAAAATATCACTGAACTTATGGTATTCCGGTTTTTATCAGGATGTGCAGGGGGAACTCCAATGACTTTGGGCGGGGGGATAATTGCTGATGTTACTCGTATGGAGAAACGAGCTGTTGCCATGGCTTTATTCAGTCTAGGACCTTTGACTGGACCTGTATGTGGTGAATCCCAGCCTTTCAAGTTTCGAGTTTAATCAATACGTGACAGGTTCTCGGTCCTGTAATCGGAGGTCCTATTGCAGCTGGTATAGGGTGGCGTTGGAGCTTCTGGATAATGTCAATTCTTGGAGGCACTGTGGGAGTCGCATCTTTCGCCTTTGGGCGTGAAACTTCGCCTAAGATTCTCCTCGAGCGCAAGGCAGCTCGCCTTCGTACCTCAACCGGCAACCAAAACTTACGATCCAAACTTGGGCATCATTTGGCAGCCCGGGAAGTGCTCCTCCAGGCACTTTTCAAACCTTTGGTCCTTCTAGTCCGCTCACCTGTCTTGCTGGTAATATCTCTCTATGTGGCTCTAGTCTTTGGTCTCATGTATCTCCTCTTTACTACCTTTCCAGAAGTGTTCGAAGGCCAGTATGGATTTGGTACAGCTACATCGGGTCTAGTCTATCTGGGATTAGGCGTCGCATTGGTGGTGTGTATGTTGATCTTTAAGGCCTTGAATATGCGAGTTCAGGAGGCATGCATGAAGCGTGATGGAGTGCAACGACCAAAGGCCGAATATCGATTGGTTCTTATGATATTTTTCAGCCCCTTTGTTGGTTTTGGGCTATTCATCTACGGCTGGACAACCTTCTATAAAGTTCACTGGATCGTACCCATCATTGGCACCGCTCTTATTGGCGTCGGCGCGTTCTTTGTTCTGGTTAGTCTTTTGCAACTGTGACAAGGTTCAAAAAAAAAAAGCTTACTAGTCATAGATGCCTGCACAACTTTATCTTGTGGACTTGTTCGGTTCTGGCGCTGCTGCTTCTGCTCTTGGCGCTAACAATATCCTCCGATATTTGTCAAGCACATTCTTGCCACTTGCGGGACCAGCCATGTATAGAGCTCTGGATTATGGTTGGGGAAACACGTTACTAGGATTCCTTTCATTAGCCTTTGTTCCAGCTCCGATATTGTTCTACAAGTATGGAGAACATCTTCGCGCCAAGACTCCTATCAAGGTCTAGCCCCGAGGAGCTCATTGTGTGTAGATGGTAGAGTAGTGATCATATATCGTTTTTTTTGCGATGTTTTCCTTGATGGAAGATACTATTTTTCAGCGGAAGGGAGGCCTCACTATCATTAAACATTGCTTCTTGGGTCTGGCTGGCTTTTACTTTGAAGCATTAATTTATGCGGTGAATATTAGTTGGATGCCCTCGAGCTGACTATGAAATTGTACATTCGTGGCCGGAGAGTGCATATGTACATAGTCTGTGTCTACTCCGCCCTTACTTACCTTTGCGATGCTATACAGGTGCAGCTTCGCAAAAATGTATCCTCGTATGTTGTATGTTGTGTAATTATTTGTGATGTGATCTCCAGAATTATCTCCCCTTCTGGGAGTCAGACTGCTCAAATGACCATCTTCATCCATGCAGAACATAAGGTTGGAGGATAAATGATCGAGACTGGAAAGCCTATCGATTCCCTAATTGCACACGAAGCCCGCATATCGCCCACATACTTTAGTACTCTACTCAGCCGTAATACCTCAGTAGCCCAAACTTTTGAGATAGGAGAGGCAATATGGACCATGTAGGGGGGTGTTGAGAAGAAGATGCTTATCATCTTACCGCATGCATGTTGGAGCATAATCCTCACTAGTGCCGGTGATTAATCCGAACAGATGCAGCTGCCGCCACCAAGCTGAACTATCACTAGATATGGAAACACATATGCCTGCCATCTCGGGCACCTCGGTACTTCGAAGTATATTGCAACAAAAAAAGTCTCCACTAATCCTCAACTATGAATTCAACCGGCACCCCTCTTCGCACCCCTCTTTCCTTGTCATGAATATATCATTGATCAGTAATTCTAAGGTTTCAACCCACCAGCAAGAATCCACCTACTAGCCTCGACTATGAATACAACAAGCTCCATCCTGCGCGCGTCTTGCGACAGATGCCGCATGCAAAAACTCCGTTGTCTCCCATCATCTGAAACGGATCCCACAGCGTCCTGTCAACGATGTCTTCGCGGGAAAGAAATCAAATCTTGTGTTTTTAGCCGGAGATCAAAGACTGGACGAAACAAGAAGGGCTCGATAGGGACCAGTGAATCGAAACGGCCTGTCTATGGTACCAATAAGAAATATGGGGAGAAAGAGGAGATGGAGCTACCTGGTATGGCTAGGTTTTCTTTGTCTACCTTCGGTGATGAGGTTGAGGGTCCTGAAGATGTACAAGGGAACGGGGAGAGGAGGAAACCTTTGGAGCCTACATTCGAGAAGTGTTTCCCCGAAGGGACGACTGCGAACGCGGATTTGACATTATGGGGCATGGGACAGGACGATTTTGATCTGACTCTGAACACCATGCTCCCGAGTCCGGTTTCAACGACGCAATCACCCACCTTCATGATTTCGAACAGCACAGCGGATACCCTCGTTTCTCAGCTTCCAGAGGACTCTATGGACACTTTTTTCGATCCCGGCTCCGACACAGCAGACTTTCTGTCTTCAAACCAAGATTTCCTTCTCGGCCCAACAGATCCATACCTACAATCAACTCCTTCCGACACACCACTAGATCTTGACCTCGAAGTAAACGTCTCGACAAGATCTATAACAACAAGCACAGCTACCGATAAGAAGCCACCAACGCAAGGGCCAAAAGTCATACTCTCCCTCACCAACCTTCTGACATCTCTTTCCAATTACGATGCAAAAGTCCACTCTCATCACTCTGTCGACTTAGATAATTACCCGATCGGCGACGCCCTATTCCTTTCTCAGCGATTCTGCGTCATCCTCTCCTCTCATCCGCCCTCCTCTTCTCTTTCCATAAATCAAGATCAAGCCCTGGATGTGCCAGCTATGCTACTTTCTTTGTCATGTTATGTCGTACTTACCCGGATCTACTCCTCCATGTTCACTTACTTGTACGAACACCTATCCCCCTTGCCAAGTTCGTACCCAAATGGGAAGAATGAACCGGAAGATATGGAAGTGTATCAGGGATTGAGATTGGGAGAGCTGCAACCAATTGACATGTGTGCGGGGGAAAAATCAGCTACACGAGCTAAGAAGGCGGTACTCGTGCTTTTGGGCTTTCTGGGTGATGCAGAGAGAATGTTGCGTTTGCCGTCGGATATAAGGGTCATTGTTACAAATTCGCGTGGAGAGACGTACGGACAGGATGGAGCAGATAGTAAGAAGGGAAATGCGGGCAGGAAAGAGATGACGCTGCTTGACGTGGGTGTTATCGTTGAGCTCACAAATGGACATTTGTACAAGACCATGAGAGAGCAGGCGAGGACGCTAAGGCGCAAGGTGGAAGATATTGAGGATTTGCTAAAGAGGTTACTAGACTTTTGATGTTTTGGCTGGCGGCTTAGCACATAGAAGATAGACATATAGTTCTAGATGGAGAAGAGGTTACTAGACTTTTGACGTTTTGGCCTGCGGCATGGCACATAGACGATACGTATATAGTTCTAGATGGAGAAGATGATACAACACATGCCTCAGCTTCACTTATGATCGCCGTTGACTACTCTGAGCTTCCAGTCTCACTTTTTTCTTTCGTAGTTCACATGTCAACATTTCCATTTTTGTAACACTGGGCGTAGAGGAACTCCAGCTTACTGCTATCCCAGTTGTCCAAAGTATTGACAGTACCCCCGGGTTAAGCGCTATTATCATTACTCGTAACTGAGGAACAAGTGTTAGAGCGATTACGTTTCGTCCCCTAAGTCACTAGGTAAGTAATTAGGAAACCGCATCTGCCTTCCGTTGCTCTTTCTACAAATTCATGTTGCCCACAGAGAATGCTTTCACAGTCGTGAAACGGAAAGACGATTAATAGGGGCTGAAGTCGACAGAATCTCCGATTTTGTTTTTAAGTACTTAATCCTAGGAACCTATCTCTTTACCCTTTTCCTACCCTCTCTAAAGAGAGTAGGTGTTTTTGATTAGTCGCTCGTTTTTAACTAACAAAACGTGGAAATGTAAGGTTGTCGGCGGATCTACTCCGACGCAGTATTAGCGGGCGGACTAATCCCAAAATGCGACTAATTAAATACGAGCGACCAATTAAAAATACGTACTCTCTTTAGAGAGGGTGGGAAAAGGGTAAAGAGATAGGTTCCTACAATTACTTACGTCATTAACTCCCCGTTGCTCTCGTTGCTATGGATCGGCCCGAGTTTGCCCCCACGTTCCCCTTGTCAGTCTAGCTACTACCCTGTTGCCACCTGCTAGCGAGCGGCTGCGGTCATGGCTTTAGAACGAGTCTGCAGCTGTGGTAAGGATGTTGAATAGAACCCCATTGATCAGAACCCAATTCCCATACTACTAATCAAATGATTGAAATTGTTCCAGTTGGCTGCTCTAAGCACGGTTATGCAGGCTTAGTAAGCACTATTTCAGCAAGCGGAAAGTGATACGCGCTCCCCCCCTTAGGATATGCGTGCGCGCCCCCCCGCTAAGCCTCGCCAGGAAGCTCGACTCTACAAGGCTGCGAGGCGCACTTGGCTATACTACGAGCATACTCTAGTTCTTAGCCAAGAACATTAACTTCACGAAAACACCAATTCAATATCTTTTACTGGGCAACGCGGACACTGCTCGCTTTGACGCTCTTCAAACGTGTGTGTGGAGATGCTTCTAGGTCTATATGGATTCGACTAGGGAGTGCGTCAAACATTATATTTCGTCACAGGCAAAACAAAGGTTAATCGGTGGGCCTCACGTAAGGTTTGTGACAGGGAACTTAAAGGGGTACACAAGGATAAATCCCCTGTAAATCCCCTGTAAAAGATTAACCTTGGTTTTGTCTGTGACGAAGTACTTCGAAGCAGAAGTAGCTGAGAATTAGAGGACTAGACCTAACACAGGGAATCAGACGAATTCTACCTTGGCGAAAGTTACGCTTGATAAAAAGTCTATGTTGCCTAGTAAGAGATAAAGGTATTAACACATTCTTGTAGGTTAGGGTTGGGATAATTAGGTTAGAGTTAAGGATAGGTCAGGGTTAGAGGTTTCCTTTTAAAAACTTAAAAGAGAGAGTATAACTTAAAGAGAGAGTGTTTGAGTCTTTGTAGTTGTTGATGGTTATGGGTCGGGGGCATATCCGGAGGGGGGGCGGAGCCCTCAGAGATGTTCTGCATGTCAGCATCGGTGGGGCCTCAGTACCCACAATTATCAAATGATAATATGTATTTAGGTGCCACGGAACTATCTAGACATATCTCGAGGACGTATTTTGAAGGCATTTCTATGTAGATCTGCATTAAGGAGTTTCAATCAAATATGTGATCATAATTCTCGCTCCCGATTGAAGCAGGGGTCATAAAATACACACTCCTAATTACTCATTAGTACAGTACTGTACATTCAAGCCTATGGAGCTCCGCTCTGGCCTCGGCTTTGTACGCAAATGATGGTATCTGTATAGGACCTGCAATTATGGTTCAATAATAAGATGCAAGGGACAATATGGACGCAGGTCGTGTTTGTGTGCCCCCAGGGTCTTTTTAGTACACAGACACACGTATTTTCTTACTGCCTTTGACTGTGGCAATCTGTATCATCAAATCCTAGAAGTGTCCCAATGGACCCTCATGACATGTGAAAAGGATTACTACATCCCACCTTTTGAGTTCGGCGACAAATGGTTTTCCAAATCGAATTCAGTCTGAGAGGCCCGAGGATTCGGAATTGTGTTCAGTGAATGCCGAAAGGAGAATTCTCCAGAAGAAATCTTTTCGGAAGATGGTTTGGATGGGGTTTGTAGGATGTACGAATTCTTCTATTTCTGAGTTTAGAAATATGGTGATTTACCAGCAGACAACCCGGACGGTACAACTTTCCTCACTGCTATATTTCGTCATTCTAAAAGAGCTCCGCCTTTTTCTTGAAAATCATCGAATAATATTGACGCCTCCTGATGATGGCTCCTCAATCAGTCATCATTGTAAGACCCTCATCGCCACTCTAGACTCCTCTCATTGACACTTCCTCTCAGGTAGGCGGCTCAGTAGCTGGCCTCCTCCAAGGTCTTCAACTCAAGCGTCAAGGCGTCAATGTAAAAATGCTCGAACAAGACCCTTCCAAAGACCGCCATTCCCACGAATCCGGGGTCTCCATCGGACCCACCGTCGTCCATCTCCTGAACAAGTACGATGCGACAGGTCGACCGGCTGCCATTCCCACGAGTTTCATGAGCGTGGCTTGGCGTCAAAGATTGAGAGTCGTGAATACAACATGGAGACACAATATGAGTAATTGGGGATGTTTATATCTTATTCTAAGAGCAAACTTCGATGGCTTCAAAAGTGAGGCAGTTCCGGAGCCGCCAGAACCGAGTAAAACGGATGGGAAGGTTGAGTATTTTCCAGGGAGAAGGGTTACTGGCGTGACGTATGAGAAGGAGAAAGGCTTGGTGCATGTGTCTTATGTTAATGTTGAGACCGGTGAGGAAGGAACTCTGAACAGTGAGATGGTTATTGCTGCAGACGGTATCCACTCCACTATCAGACAAATTCTCGAAGTCCCTACTAGAAAACTCTATGCTGGATATATCGGATGGCGCGGTTCGGTTTCTGAGGCTTTGTTGTCGAAATCTACCGTCGAGTATTTCTCGAACCGACTGAACTTTACGTTGATGAAAGGTAGTTACTTCATCAGCTACTTGATACCGACTGAGGGTGGACATGTGGAACCTGGAAAGCGGCTTTTGAATTGGGTATGGTATTGGGAGGTACCCGATGGATCGGAGCAGATGGAATACATATTTACCGATGTGAACGGTAAGGTTCATCCAAATACTGTTTCTCAGAAACTTCTCAGACCAGAGGTGTGGGAAACGCAGAAAAAGAAGTATCTGCATCAGATGATTGCTCCACTTGCTGAAGCGGTTTCGAACACGCCCAGACCATTCGTCACAAAAGTCAGCGATGCGCAGTGCAGCACTCCTAGCTTCTTTGATGGACGTCTGGTACTGGTGGGAGATGCATTTACTGCTTTCAGATCGCATTTAGGAATGGCTTCTGAGCAGGCTGCTAGGCATTGCGTGCAAATGGATAGAGTTTGGAGAGGTGAGATCACGCAGGAGGACAGAGATGAAGAAGCGCGTCTTTATGCCAAGAGGTTTATCTTGTTGAATAGGATGATTGGGCTAATGGGTATGGGGCATATGATTGTGCTTGCAAAGACGTTGGTGTCATACACATGGTTGATGGTGATACACAAATTAGGTTTCTCTTGACCGCAAAAACGGGTATGCTTTTGAAGGATTAAATAGCCTGGTGTTTGAAATACAGTATTTTCTATCCCGAGTAGTATGTGCCTGAATATATGCACGTAGACTTAACATACAACGCAGACTAGGCGACCGTTTGATTTTCCGGAAATGAAGTAATATTACTCCGCAGCTCAGATTTTACTTTCTATAAACCAAACTGATTTTGAGAAAATCATAGGGCGATCGAGAATTCTTTCGAAGTTTTGTGGATATTGACTGTGCAATTCAGGAACAACGATGTCCAGCAAGTAACCACATGCATCAATGTACCGCCGTTTACTTCACATGATTTCGCACGCTCTTACGAGTTCCAACCTCACAAGTTTGGAAGCAACTAATGATTCGGTGTTTCTAGATAAAAAGTCGCTTGTGAATCGGGGCAAATATTTCCGACGTAGTCGAATATGTTCTCTCCGAGTAGAAAACCTTTTGTAAATTCCGACTCCATATGATCTCACCCTTTTGGTACACGCGGTATCTTCTGTTTTCCTTAAAAGAATTTATATCCGAGCACCAATCATCGGCCTTTTTTCTCACCGGCCTCGATTCGGCGAAACATTAAGTAACCTAATATGTTCTTTCCGATATCCAACGATGGGTGAAAGATTTTCCCGATAAAAATGTTTATTTGAGCTGAAATAAGGGATGAGGGTGAAATTGGAAAGTAAATGCACATTGAAACTTCAACCTCTTCAACTCGCAGGATTCATCTCATGTAGCTTATACAGAGCTGTTTTTTATTGTATCTCTGACTACTATTCGAATTTTCAATAGGGAGGACTTGATATCGCCGGGAAGCCAAACTAAAGGCAAGCAGCAAATCATCCAAGAAAATACATGCAACACTCTCAAGCATACACTCTCCTGAATCCGAGCAACAGATTCTAGCTACCACGCTAGGAACACCTTCGATATGTCAGAACCCATAGCAGTTATCGGCTCAGGATTTCGTTTCCCAGGAGGAGCAGACACACCATCCAAACTCTGGTCTCTAATTCAAAACCCTTCAGATCTAAGCAGTAAACCACCCACCGACCGCTTTAACATTGACCCTTTTTACCACCCAGTGGGTACACATCATGGAACAACCAATGCCACCAACTCGTATTTTCTGCAAGAAAACATTGCACAGTTCGACGCTGGATTCTTCAATATCCAACCCAGCGAAGTAGAGGCCATGGATCCTCAACAGAGAGTCTTGATGGAGGTTGTCTATGATGGTCTCTGTGCCGCGGGTCAACCGATGGAAAAGCTTCGAGGTTCGGATACAGCTATTTACGTGGGAATGATGAGTGACGATTGGAGTACTATGATTACCAGAGACTGGGAGACTCTACCTAGATATACGGCAACTGGATTGGAGAGGGGTATTGTCGCGAATCGATTGTCGTACTTCTATGATTGGCATGGGCCGAGTATGACTCTCGATACAGCCTGCTCGAGCAGCTTGGTGGCATTGGATCTAGCCGTGCAGGCTTTGAGAAGTGGAAAATCGAAAGTTGCATTGGCGGCGGGGACGAATCTCATTCTCTCTCCAGGTCAGTAAATTTCTCTTCTATTCTCTTCTTAGATTTCTGGTGAACTTTGAGAAAGTGATAAGAGCAATTGCTGACGAACCACCCAAGCAATGTACATATCCGAAAGCAACCTCGGTATGCTTTCCCCCAAGGGTCGTTGTGCAATGTGGGACGTCTCCGCGGACGGCTATGCACGTGGTGAAGGTGTCGCGGCAGTCATACTTAAGACACTTTCACAAGCACTCGCAGACAACGACCCCATCGAATGCATCATCCGCGAAACAGCGGTCAATCAAGATGGTCGAACTTCAGGCTTGACTATGCCCAGCAACACCGCCCAGGCAGAGCTGATTCGCGAGTGCTACGCGAAAGCAGGACTGGATCCCATCAACAAGCCTGAGGACCGGCCACAATTCTTCCATGCTCATGGAACGGGTACACAGGCTGGTGATCCTCAAGAAGCAGAGGCTATTTCCTCTGCCCTGTTTCCCGCGGGCTCTACTCAAACAGAAAAACTGCTTGTTGGGTCAATCAAAACAGTGATTGGTCATACAGAAAGTACGGCGGGGCTGGCAAGTCTGATCAGCACGTCGATGGCAATCAAACATGGATTTGTTCCGCCCAATCTGCACTTTCAGACCGTTAGCCCTAAAGTGGCGCCGTTCTTCAAGCACTTGGAAATTCCCAGTGTAGCGACACCTTGGCCAACGAGACAAGGTGGTGTGATGAGAGCCAGTGTCAACAGGTATGTGTTGGGCTCCTTGAATTTCTTGAATCCCTGAATATTGTCTTTGTCAGAACCACCATTTTTCTTGAGAGCAATCCATATCTACCTTTGAAACCATGCTTACTAGATTAACACAGTTTCGGATTTGGTGGAACTAACGCCCATTGTATTGTGGAACAGCATGTAGCAGAAGTCAAAACGACAACTTCCCCATCAACACTTCTCTTCACGCCCCTGATTTTCTCTGCGGCTTCCGAGACAGCACTTCGAACTATGTTGGCCCAGTATCTAGCTTATCTGGAAGCAAATCCAATGGTTGACTTGAAGAGCCTCGCCTACACACTACAGCACAGACGCTCTACACTTGCATACCGCAAGACAATCGCTGCATTGACAGTGCAAGATGCCATCCAGTCTCTTCGAATTCTTACCAATCCCTCATCAGACAGCAAAGACGATATGGACCTGGGAACTCGGTTCAAGTCGCCACATCACCCGAACAAAGTCCTTGGGATTTTCACAGGTCAAGGAGCACAATGGCCTCGAATGGGTGCTCAGCTAATTGAGTCTTCGCCGTTCGCTTCCTCCAGAATCTCGGACCTGGATGCAGCTCTCCAAAGTCTTCCTCACCCATCTGATAGACCGGTTTGGACAATCAAAGACCAGCTTCTTGCAGGTAAAGACACTTCACGTCTTGCTGAAGCTGCTCTTTCACAGCCCCTCTGTACTGCTGTGCAAATTGTCCTGGTCGATGTTCTGCGGGAGGCTGGAATCTCGTTCACAGCAGTGGTTGGTCATTCCTCCGGTGAGATCTGTGCCGCGTATGCAGCTGGTCTGCTTTCCTCTGAAGATGCGATCCGAGTTGCATACTTCCGCGGCTTGCACGCAAGCCTTGCTTCAAGTCCAAGTCCTGGTGCTCCACGTGGTGCTATGATTGCTGTCGGGATGTCAGCTGAAGATGCGCGAGCCTTTTGTCTGGAGAAACTTGGAGGTAGGATCCAGGTCGCAGCGATAAATTCCAGTTCGAGCATTACGTTGAGTGGCGACGACGATGCGGTAGATGAAGCAGAGGAGATCCTCAAGTCACAACGCATCTTTGCTAGAAAACTGAAGGTCGACACAGCGTATCACAGCGCTCACATGACCTCTTGCGTGGAATCATACCTCGCCTCGCTAGAAGACTGTGGAGTCAAATCAATCCAACCACCCAAGGATTCAACGACAGTCTGGTACTCGAGTGTCTATGAGAACGAGTTCATGACCAAAGAAAGGCTGAACAATCAATACTGGGCTGATAATATGTGCAATACTGTCCTATTCGCTGGCGCTGTCTCGCACGCTGTACTGAGCATAGGCACGTTTGATCTGGCAATTGAGGTTGGCCCTCATCCCGCCCTCAAAGGGCCTGCGACAACAACGATAGAGGAAGATGTTGGAACCACTCTGCCATATACAGGACTCTTGTCTCGCGGTCAAAATGATGTTGAGCAGCTGAATCTAGCTCTTGGTTTCCTCTGGACACAGCTTGGCTCGGGGAGTATTGACTTTGCAGCCGCCGAAACGCTTTTGTCTGGAGCTGGAAGCAAAGTTGCTCTCCAGGATCTTCCGACCTATCCATTCGATCACGGACGAACATACTGGACCGGCAATCGAGTTTCCAATCATTTCAAGCACCGAAGTGCCCTTCATGTTCCCAACCCTGTCCTCGGCAACCCATGCTCAGAAGCAACCACTACTGGTGAGTTTCAATGGCGGAACATCTTACAACCAGGCGATATGCCTTGGCTCAAGGGGCACATGCTCCAAGGCCAGACTGTGTTCCCCGCTACAGGCTATGTGAGTATGGCGATTGAAGCTATCAAGGCCATTGCTCTTGAAACGAGCTCCGATGCCTCGATCAGCCTCTTCAAACTTGCCGATGTCGAGATTCCACGAGCTATCGCTTTCAATGATGATGCTCATGATGTGGAGACCGTATTTAGCGTCACGTCCATCGAAGCGAGTGCTGATGCAATCACAGCTGACTGGGCATGCTATTCGGTGGCAGACGGATCGGGGGGTGCTGCGCTGAATGCCAAGGGAAAAGTCTCATGTCAGCTATCTCCTACGGAAGCTGACACTATTCCGCTACTCAACCAAGAGCCTTATAATCTAGTCGATGTTAATGAGGAGGATTTCTACGCCAATCTCTCCAAGATTGGGTACGACTACTCAGCACCATTTCGAGGTCTTTCCAACATTCGACGAAAGCTCGATTACAGCACCGGCACCCTATCTGATCAATCTGAGCCCGAGCAACATGGAAATCTTATTCTACATCCTGGTATGCTCGACTCTGCTCTACAAACTGTTTTCGCGGCTTGGTCGTTTCCCGGCGACACTGCAATATGGTCGTTGCATGTTCCAGTTTCCATCTCGGCTATAACTGTAAACCCGCATTTTACTACACTTGGTGAAGCCGGACAGCAGAAATGTCTGCAGTATGAATCCTTCACTCGAGAAAGATCGCATTCCAATGTCGTTGGAGATATCTACTTGCACACCAACGACGGTAAACATGCCTTCATACAATTTGAAGGCGCCGCTTTAGTGCCCTTCTCTCGAGCTCTGGCTAAGAATGATCTTCCTATGTTTTCGTACTTTGAATACAAAGTTGCTACTCCAGATGGAGAGCTTGCGGCTGCTGGAGAGACCCTCTCGGAATATGAAGTACAGATGTACAAGGACGTCGATCGTGTAGCGTACTGGTTTGCGCGAGATATCTCGATTTCGATCCCTGCCAAAGAACGACATGATCTTCTTCCTCATTTCCAGAATTATTTGAAGTGGTGTGACCGTATGGTGAGCATGATTAGTCGGAATGAGAACCCTAAAGTGCCAGCAGAGTGCAATATGGACACACGTCAGGACATCGCCAAGATCCTGTCAAAGTATGAAGGACGCAAAGACATTCGTTTCGTCGAAGTTGTCGGAGACAATTTGGCTTCCGTCATCCGCTCAGGTTCATCTATGCTTGAGCATATGAATCAAGATGGGCTTCTCCGTGCTTTCTACGAAGACAACGCTATATGTGCTGGGCCAACGAGCAGGTGGTTGGCTCGTTTGATTGGGCAGATTTCGCACCGCTTTCCCGCTGCCAACATCTTGGAGATTGGAGCTGGTACAGGAGCTACAACTTCCTCCGTCTTGGAAGCGATTGGTGAAGCTTATGCTTCGTACACATTCACCGACATCTCCAGTGGATTCTTCATGGCAGCCGAGGAGCGATTCAAAGAAGAAACAGGTCGAATGAATTTCAAGACTTTCAACATGGAAAAAAGCCCGTCTTCACAAGGTTTTGTCGAGGGCAAGTATGATGTGATTTTAGCGGTAAATGTGTTGCACGTTTCAGCCGATATAGAAAATACCATGTCCAATGTTCGACGGCTTCTAAAGCCCGGTGGCTTTGTCATTGTGGGAGAGCTCACGTCAACCGAGTTGCTGTTCAGTGGCATGACGGTTGGAACACTTCCGGGTTGGTGGATCGGTAGTGAGACTGGACGTCCATGGGGTCCGCTGTTTACCTTGAACCAGTGGGATGCTGTTCTAAAGAAGACTGGTTTTGCAGGTATCGATACTGTGACCCCCGACATCAATAGTTCATTGCCCATCAGTGTCTTCCTTGGGCAGGCCGTAGATGACCGGGTCACGCTGTTACGAGAACCCCTCAGCATAAAGGAGCATCCTGTTGGTGTCAATACCGACTCACTCGCCATTATTGGAGGAACTTCCCCGTCAGTGCAGAAGCTCGGTCGAGATATATCTGATATCATGGGACCTCGCTTCCACTCGAAGGAGCTCTTCCATACCATGGAGGACTTTGCTTCTTCCAAAATGGGCAAATCGGCACTTGACTCCGGTACCGTGACTGTCCTTTCAATCACCGATCTAGACAAGCCGTATTTGGAAAATTTGACCGCAGAAAAGTTCGATGCTCTGAAAACTTTGTGGGCTGTTGCCAACACTTTGGTCTGGGTAACGTGCGGATCCAGAGAAGATAACCCGTATAGTTATATGATGATTGGCGTGGCCAACACTGTCAGGACTGAACACCCAAACTTGAACATACAGATGTATGATCTCGAGTCCACGCCGCAATGCGAAAATGGAATTCAACCCAACACCGCGACTAAGCTTGCCGAGACGTTACTTAGGCAACTTACTCTCCACAGTTGGGGCACTGATTCCGATACCTTGTTCTGGACGGCTGAACCCCAGGTCTTTCTCAACCATGGGAAAGAACTAATCACTCGGCTTCTCCCAGATCAAGAGAAGAACGATCGGTATAACTCTCGGCGCAGAGATGTCTTCACAAGGAGTAATGCAGGGAAGGAGTTGCTTCACCTCGGTGGTACTGCAGGGACGGAGAGACCAACTCTGGAGCTGCAAAAAGTGTCGCCTTTGAAATTGGAAACTATTCGCTCAGAGAAGCATCGCAACGTCCAAATCAGGCACTCTATACTCCAGAGTCTAGCAGTTGGCGGCACCGGTTTTCACAGATTATGTGCCGGGATCGATGTCGAGACCAGTGAGATAGTGCTGGCTCTATCTGGATCGAGTGACTCTCAATCACAAGTGCCCTCAAGTAGGTGCATCGTCCTTTCCAACGAGGCATCCCCTTCAACACTCCTTGCTGTGGCTTCCAATATTCTTGCAGAAAAGATTTTGTCTCTTGTGCCTGAGAGAAGCACTATCCTAATAAACGAAGCCGATATTGGAGTTCAGTCGGCACTGGAAAGCAAAGCCCATCACAGAAACGTCAACATTGTGTTCACAACCTCAAAGCTCCAGAAGTACAAGAGCACCAACCCTGTCTTCCTTCATCCCAACCTCCCAAAGCATGCCATACATTCCGTGGTTCCCTCTGCAACTGCACTCTTCTTCCACTTCTCGCGTGGCTCTACATCCGATGCTGTGAAGGTTGCAATCGACAAGTGCTTGCCATCGTCTTGTCTGAGAATCAATGAAGAGTCGCTACTGAGCCACAAGGTTCGTCAAACTCCTGGCTCGGAGCCATCAGAGATTACCGAGACATTACAAAGTGCCTGGGACCATGCGTACGAAGTCAGCACCTCCGACGTCGAATGTATCCCTCTCGAGGCGGTGTCTGAGCACACAGGCCTTGGAGAGCACCTCGCCGTGGTAGACTGGACTGCTGAACTTGTCACTACTAAGGTGCTCTCTATCGTTTCTGGGACCTTATTTCGAGCGGACAAGACTTATCTCCTCGTTGGAATGACCGGCGAACTTGGGCAATCGTTGGGGCTATGGATGATAAAGCACGGCGCACGATGTGTCGTCCTTTCGAGTCGTACCCCCAAAGTAAACTCAATATTCATCCAAGATATGGAGAATCACTATGGTGCTGTCGTCAAGTCTGTGGCTCTGGACATCACTTCGCGAAAATCGCTTCAATCCGTCTATGCGGCCATGTCTGCTACCTTACCTCCAATAGCTGGGGTCATCAATGGTGCGATGGTCCTAGACGATGAACTCTTTGCTAAGATGACATACGATCAATTCGAGCGTGTGACGAGGCCAAAAGTGCTGGGTACGCAGCTCCTTGATGAGATCTTCCACGACGATACTTCCCTCGACTTCTTCATTGTTGCTTCCAGTATTGCGTCTGTTATTGGATGGAGTGGGCAGAGCAACTACTCAGCTGCAAATGAATACATTACATCACTCGTGTGCAATAGAAGGAAGCGCGGGGTTGTCGGATCTGCTATTGTAAGTCTTACCATATGCCCATGATACTTTTCTTGCTGTGCCACATCCAGTATGTCCAGAAAAATAGAGAAGTACTAACCGATCCTAGAACATCCCCGCAGTGGTAGGCGTAGGATACGCAGCGCACTCAGAAACTTTCTCCTTTGATTATTTCCAATCTCTTGGCTACATCAATATTAGTGAAGAAGACCTACATACTCTCTTCGCCGAAGCTATACTCTCCGGCCGTCCAGGACAATCTGAAGCCGTCAAAGCCCAGGTCATCATGGGTGTAAACTACGTCTCATCCGACCTGAACGTCAAGGACGTCCACAAGCGTGACGTCAAGTTCAGCCACATGATCAAGCACGAAGAGAACAGTTCCGAAATTCATAATGACAGGAAGGCCAGTGTTCGTGTGAAGATTCAGCTCCAGAGCGCAAAGAGTTCTGGGGAACTATATACCATAGCACTAGACGCCTTCATCGCACATCTCAAACGAATGCTACGCGTCACAGAAGATGAGAAAATTGCGGACTCAGCGGCTCTCGGCGAATTAGGCGTGGATTCTCTTGTGGTGGTCGATATTCGCAGCTGGTTTCTCAAGGAATTGGGAGTTGATGTGCCGACACTCAAGATTCTTGGTGCCGGGTCGATTGGTGATGTGGTCAGGACTGCGCTTGAGAAGATGCCCGAGTTACAGGAGACAGCTGCTGTACCGACCTCCACGGAAGGTCAAGCTGACATGGTCACAAAATCAAAAGAGACCGATAGAATCATTTCTTTGGAGGAACAGACTTCTATCTCGTCGCCAATGTCGTCCTGGAGCCCAACTTTCACTCCTGCACAAGCCCTGTCTGATTCGGAGTCTGTCAGCACGACGCAACTTTCCAGTGAGGTCGATAAGAAGGCAATTGACGCTTAAGTACCGGGGTATCTCTTGCTGTATGATATGAATATTACTATCGAAAACATTAGTGAAATCGACATCTTTTACTATTTTGTTCAGTATTGTCAATCGAGTGAACAAATTACGCGAGAGAGGTATAAGTGAGGCCAGTAAAGATATCGAGACTTGGTAAAGAGGCGTATTTTAGATAGGAAATGACATAGCTACAATTTCGATCGGGTTATCGACTTAACAGAGATTATTAAAGAACCGCTAGGTAGTAGCAGCGGCAATAGAGTGTCAAATCAAAACAGGGGAGGCCCTAAGTAGAAAACCTCTTTCTCCTAATTGAAAAGTAGGAATCGATCGACACGAGGGAAAGTTGTAGTTCTTGTCAATCTAGTGTCACACTATAAATAAGATATTATCGTGTCTGTATCTGCGCTTACCTTGGTCGGTAATTCAGATTTGATAACTCTTTGGACCTACGGCGTGGAGAAGGTTCTAGCAACCTAGGTTGTCCCTGTTGACTTGATCCAGGATCGAGCGCGGTGGGCCGTGGGTCATGACTACATCTACAGTACACCTGCTGGGATGGGATTGGTGGCGACAGAGGTTCGTTGTGTTTGCTGGGTATCGTTGAATCGATCCTCGAGTAGTTTGTATAGAAAGGCCCATCCGCCGAAGCCAGAAGTGTATGGCGAAGCGTAAACTGTGAAGGTAGCGCCGCTTCGGAGGATGAATGTGCTGAAAATAGTGCTTACTAAGCCAGCATGACCGTGCGCAGTGCAGAGACTTACTCTCAAATTTGTACTGTAGCGTCTGCCATCTTCATCTTATCTCATATCTAATCCTTAGGGTTCCCTTTTCACACACATACACACTATTAGAACACCTCACGAAAACACACAAGGCACTTGAACTCAGGTTACTAACTAGACT